>JAUMHR010000059.1:17008398-17018963 GCA_032361145.1 Enteromius fasciolatus | reverse complement strand
TTTTTTTTTTTTTTTTTTTTTTTTTTTTAGGTACAGACTTACAATATACATTAAAACTTTTTTTTTTTTTAATCATTTCTTGATTATAAATAAATATAAATTTTATTAGTTTGGATTTGGGGAAATTTAGTGCCTCGCATGCGTTGAAGAGGCATTCAAAGTGCCTTCTTTCCAAAAAAGCAGGTCTGGAGTGGCATCAATGCAATACAAATACAGTATGTCTTCCCAGCGGGGCTGACTATCTATAGCTTGATGTTGTTGAATCTCTGATGAACAGCACAGCTGGAGTCTGAATGAAGCCTTTGCTAATAATGTCATCCGTGTTTGGCTGTCAATCCTGCGGTGAAAACTCTTCTGTTGTGACGTAAATCTTCAGAAGCACTCCACGAGCCTGTACATGTGTGTCACCGGTGCCGTACGTACAGAAAGAATCAGAAACGCCATAAAAGCTGCCATCAGCCACCTGCAGCGAATCTTAATCAAGCCTTCAAATCAAGAATCAGGTGAACTACTAATATGCAAACTGGTTATGATTTCCCAATCACAGCAATCCAGCCCTTAATTAGCCCTCTTTCAACCTCTCTTTCAGAGCGATGCTTGAACACATCAAACTTAAAGGAAGGTAAAGGACATAACATGTGGCCAGGTATGCACACACACACACACCCCCCGTGAACACACACACGGAGCAGTGGGCAGCGGTGACTAGCTCAAGGGTCTCAGTCGTGGTATTGAAGGTGGAGAGAGCACTGGTTATTCACTTCCTCCACCCACAATCCCTGCTGGACCTGCGACTCGAACCCGCAACCTCTGGGTTACAAGCCCAAGTCCCTATCCATTAGGCCCCCTTACAGTACTTCTCCTCAAGGACTTTACACTGACACCTAGTGGATGATCAGAAATATTCAGGCCTAAATTCAGGATTTAATTACATGGAAAATTTCCAACCTAAACTAATATTTGGATATTATTTATGCATATTTTTCAGTCATACATAAATGAACCAGAATAAGACTAATAAACTTAATGTGTTTTATGCACAATAAACTGGTTTACATATTTATGATCAGTTACTATACTTATATTATTTAACGGAATACCGTTGATGGCTTTCATAAGATTTATGCCGATTGTAAGCAATTCGCCAAAAGCATCATGCATGTAAGCATGTAAAAATATTATTACTTACAATAGATTTTTAACTTTATGTACATATGACAAGAATGCATTATATCAAGTTTATTAGTTTGTTAAAAACTTGTCGTCCAAATGCTAATCTATTCTTTGTGTTTTGTTCCTGTCTGTAAAGCATTTTGTTTTTTAAACTATATTCAAAACTATAGCCATATGTAGATTTGTAGTTCTTAATTGTTGTAGACGTTTGTTAAAAAAATCAAAAAATATCATCTACTCAATAATTATACCAATTCATGTCTAAAAAGCCTCAAATACAAATGCTTTCTGAATTATTTTCACTTAATAAAAAAAAAAAACAAGCTGATAAGAGATTTATTTGGGAATATTTAGTATGTTATTAACATTATTTAGTATTTTATTTCACTATTATAGTTTAATTTATATTCTGTCTTTATTTTCATCTGTATTAAAATGTTATGCAATTAACTGAAATACAGTAAGATATTTTATATTTTATTTTAAAGTTTTATTTATTTCAAATAACACACACACACATAAATATAAATATATATATATAGTCAAAAGTTTGGAAACAGTAAGATTTGTAATATTTTAAAGATGTTTCTTATGTTCATCAAGGCTGTATTTATTTGATAAAAAATACAGGAAAAAAATATTGAGAAATATTTTTACCATTTAAAATAATGTGTTTCTATGTTAATATATTTTACAATATAATTTATTTCTGTGATGCACAGCTGAATTTCCTTCAGTCATTACTCCAGTCTAAAGTGTCCCATGATCCTTCAGAAATCAGTCTAATATGCAGATTTATTATTCGAATTATCAGTGTTGGCAAAGTTATGATGGCAAATATTTTTTTGGAAACTGCAATATGAAGGTGCTTCATTATGCCATAGAAACATCAGAAGCACCTTTTTGGCCTCAATGAGTCCATAAAGAACATCTGAAGAATCTGTTTCACAAAAGCTTCATTATGGCGAAAGACGGTTGTTTATGAGAAAGGAATGCATGGAAAGATTCAGGAAGTGTGAGGAAGCCGGACACGCTGTGACCAAGTGGCACCATCTCCAGGCATGTCAGCACAATCGGGTCGACAGCGCAGCCCTGCCCTCCACACACCATCACGAGATCCACAAGGACAAGGCTGTTTCTCCTCTTGCAGCACATCCAGCTGTCAGGCCGAGAGAGACGGACGGACCTGTGCAGGTGTCTCCGAGCCTCTCAAACTCTCCGAGCGCAGTCATGCCTGTCTCTGGCCTCTCTGGAGCCGTCTGGGTCCTGCTGCTGTCCTCGGCTCGCTGCGGCCCACTTCCTCCTCCGGGCGTCGAGGGTCCGTTCCTGCAGGTGT
This sequence comes from Enteromius fasciolatus, assembly GCA_032361145.1. Classification (NCBI taxonomy): domain Eukaryota; kingdom Metazoa; phylum Chordata; class Actinopteri; order Cypriniformes; family Cyprinidae; genus Enteromius; species Enteromius fasciolatus. The sequence continues at coordinate 17,016,454 of JAUMHR010000059.1, read as the reverse complement.
TGAACTGGACGGGTCAGGGGCCCCGCTCCGAAGCGCCTGAGTACATGCTAGAGCTCTACAACCGCTTCAACAACGAGCGCAGCGCTCCGCCGTCAGCCAGCATTGTCCGGAGCTTCAGGAACGAAGGTCTGTGGGGTTTTGGGTCAATATTAATTACATAAAGCAAAGGAATCCATACAAAGAACTTTTTTTTGCTTTTATCTAGAAGAATAACATAAATATAGTAATAATCAGTGTTTGATGGAAGCAATTAGTTACTGTAATAGTAGATACTGGCTGTTTATTATTAATTATTAATGACTTATTCTAAATCCTTAATCTTACCCGATTCTTAAACGTAACAACTGCTTTACTAAGTTTTAATAAGCAGTAATTATGAGTATATTGAGGCAAAAGTCATAGTATAGATTATGTAACAATCAAATTCAGCTGTAAAGCAACTTTACAGAAGACAACAGTGGCATTATTCATTTAGTGTCAGTGCTACAAAGCTCATCAATTCTGATTTATTTATTGTTTATTGAGTTTATTGAATTTTGTGTTTATAATGTCTTGAATTTCAACATTAGAGATCAGAGTTCTGGACTTTTTTCATGGTTTTGTACTTCGCAGGTTTACAGTAATTATTAGAATAACATGTAATTATTATTTTGATAAATTGTATGTTTGTATTAAAGTTTTTATTAGTATTACTATAATTATTTAACCATTAAATAAATAATGTTCAAAAAAATAATTATTTTTACGAAATATGATGCTATAATGATGATTATACATTTTTATATGATATTTAACATTCTTTTTATAATAATAAATAATGAAATAATTGAAATATTATGACTATGACTAGTACGTTTACATTATTACATATATTTATTCTGATTATTAGAATTATTTAACAATTCTGAAATAATACAAAAAGTTCTTTAAATAACTAATAATTAAAATGTTTTTCAATATTTTCACTACTATTAGATTTATTTATTTTTTTGGATTATTAAAAATTCTTACAAATAAATGATAAAAATAAATAATAAATGTTTAAAATCATTAGTTTTAATTAATGTGAATTCATAAAAAACATTTTTTTAATTCAAATTATTATATTAAACCATTACAAATAGTGCTATTAATATAATAAATAAAGATTATTAGTAGAATTATTTACCATTCTGTAAATTATAATTATAATTTTTTTATTAAAGATTTATTTAAATCATTAATATTTTAATTAACATAATATTATTTAACAGTTTCAGGTATATATTGTTTTCCCTTAGGCATTCATAACAGATTGATTATCCTTCATCTCGTGCATCACAGTTTTACTGCAGGTCATTCCTCACTATTCTGTCTCTGTCCCGCAGACCACGGCTCACACGGTCTCCTGTTTAACATCTCTGTCCCGCAGCAGGAGCGTGTGGTCAGCGCCGAGCTTCGGCTCCACATGCTTCTTCAGACTGACTCGCGCCGGAGCGTCGCAGCGGGGTGGAAGGTCAGCGTGTTTGAATCCCTCTGCCGGAGACGTCCGCTGGCCTCGAAGCTGGTCCGGCGCTGGGAGAGCGGCTGGGAAGTGTTCGACGTGACCAGCGCCATCCAGCACTGGAGGAAAGCCAACACGCTGACCCCCAGATTAGAGGTTAGCATCCAAAACCTGCAGCCGTTCAGGAACACGAACGCAGCTCTGTACATCGACTGGAGTCCGGACGGAAAACACCAGCCCGCACTGATCGTCTTCTCAGATGACTCGAGCCAAATCCAGCAACCCGAGAGGAGCCGGCCAGAAGAAGATCAAGAGGAGACACCGCTAACCCAAACTAGAGTCCGGCGCGCCGCTAAACCAGACGACTGCAGGAAAGCCGAGATGTACGTGGATTTTAAAGACATCGGCTGGGACTCGTTTGTCTTGGCTCCGTCCGGTTACCAAGCCTTCACCTGCCGAGGAGCGTGCAACTACCCTCTGGTTCGGGAAGTGACGCCCACCAAACACGCCATCATCCAGACGCTGCTCAACCTGAAGAGTCCTCAGAGAGCCGCTCAGGCCTGCTGCGTTCCCACTGAGCTCAAGCCCATCTCCCTGCTCTACGAGAACGAGAACGGCGTGGTGGTCTTGAATAATAAATACGAGGGCATGGTGGTCAAGCAATGTGGATGCAGATAGTCGGAAGAAAACTTCAAGAAAGACAGAAATAAGAGGAGAAGGTAGTTGTTTGCATATTGAACTGAACAGCCGGTATCTTGGGGCCTTGTGTATATTTTAGTGCTGTCAAATTATTAATTGAGATTAATCGTATTGAAAATAGGTTTTGTTTGTTTACGTAATATATGTGTACTATATATATAAATACACACATGCATGTGTATATTTCAGAATAATATGTTATGTTTATATATAATACAAATAGACCTGTAAATACATGTATTTCACCGATATTACCGATATCAACTCATTTTGGCCGATATCGATACTAATATATTTCCTTTTGTTTGGAAACAACACCAGATCACTCTCATGTGGAAGCTATAAGCTAATTATTTTGTTTTAATTAGTTTTTAACAAGAAATTATTTGTTAGAATTAAAAATAAAATAATAGTGAAGTTCTTTCATAATTACAATATTGAAGCTTTGATAATAACTATAAATAAACTATATATTATTCATTGCATTTTCCCCTGAAAGACGCAGTAGTGACCTTAATATTTTATTTTAAGATTTAAAATTTGTAGATGTAACTTTGTAACTTTCAAAATATATACTTGATGTTTTTATTTACATACACATAATACATAATAATATAATTTATACAAATATAAAAATAGACATGTAAATACAATCAAATAATAAAAATATATATACTTTATGTGTTTGTACTTATATATATATATATATTTTTTTTTATTAAAATACACAAAACACACATATATTATGGAAACAAAAACTTTAATTGTGGATGTGATTAATCGTGGTTAATGGTTTGACAGCAGCATATTTTTTAGTTGTAAATTAGTCTGTTTTCTATTGTAATAGAACACACTGCTTTTAGGTGTTTTTTATTGTCACTTATAATGAGTGAAGCTGAAACTAAACCTGCTGAAATAACAGTGTTATGCTGCTTAATTTGATCATTGCGTTATAATAATAATAATAGATAATGGTTCTTTATCATAATAAACTAAAGGTTCCGGTGGGATGTTTTTGCTGCAACAGCGTAGAAGAAGCATTTGTGGTTCCCTGAAGAACCTCTCAGCGCTTTGCTTAAACGAACAAACTTTTTCTATTTTTGAAGAATATTTAAAAATCTAATAAACCTTTTTCTGCAACACTCTTAAAAATAATACATGATATTAATGATTCTGCGACATCTGTGGAGATTCAATACCATCAAAAAGCTTTTTTAGATTATTAAAATATTCTCCACAGAAAACAAATCTATGGCTAGGTGGCAAAACTAAATATTTTCAAATAAAATATTTGATCTAATATTAAATGTTAAAATATTCTTAAATATTTTTCACAATGTACAAAAAACATTCATTATATTTTTGTTAATAAATGTATTTATTAGCACGTTTCTGTGTATTTTTGAAAATATATTTTTTAAAAAAGATTGTTTTTTAAATGCATGTTAAATTATTTAAATCTAAGAAAAAATTTTACTCACTGTCAAACAATTCTACATACTTAACGTAAAATCAACACGGCTGTGTCTAAATCTCAGTTTAAAATGACTGTTTTGTGGTCACGTTTGGTTTATAAAGGTTGAAACTAAATATTCAAAATTTCAAAAACAGACCGATATAAATATTTAGCTTTTTTTTGCTGCTGTACAGGGCAAACCAAAAACATTCATCTGTGGCACTGTTGTAGAACCCATGTTTAAGAGTGTTTTGTCAGTGGAAAGCTGCCATGAGAGTGCTTCGTCATGCAGCTGCCAGTACAGTCGAACAGTAATAGCCGATTGTAACCAAAACGAGCGTGAATTTCGGAGCCCCTGACGGCCACATGCCGTGCGAGCCTCAGCCACGTTCTCTTCCACAGCCGTGATAAGAAGGTGTGAAAAAGCCAGACGTGTTAGACCCCTCACTCAGGAGGAGACCTCGCTCCAAGTGCTGTCAGATTCCTGAACACCAACAGCAACGGTCTCCAACCACGCCTGACATCTCAACCTAAAATCGGACTGAATCCCTCAAAACTGTGTAGCGTCACCATATCATGCTTCGTAGAGTCATTTCTGGCTCCTCAAAAATAAGGTTCTTCACTGGCATCGATGGTTCCTTTGAAGAATCATTAACAACTTTCCATTGCACTAAAGGTTCTTTATAGTGGATTTAATTTTTTTATTTGATCATTAGAAGTGTTTATGATGGCTGAAAGGTACTTTGAGGAAGCAAAAGTGTTTAAAGTACAGCACTGCTGCAAAAACAACGCACCTTTTGGAAACGTTTTAACTTTTATGAGTGTAAACTAATCGCTGAAGAAAATTTCAGCGTTATAAAGAACTTTTATTGATTTCATAAATGTGACCTTAGACCATAAAACCATAAGTTTTCTTTATAAATTGACATGTATGCATTATCTGAACGCTGAATAAATCAACTTTTTTATGATAGGACAATATTTGTCTGAGATATAACTATTTAAAAAAAAAAATATATATATATATATACCATTTTATATATGGACCATTTTTATTTTAGTTTAAAGAACATTTTAATAATATAAAGAGCCTTTTGTAAAGTGCATTATTACATTATGCATTATTTTAATTTTGCTTTTAGGAGTAAATACCTGGCAACCCAAGGACGGAAGGTCATTTTTAATGCCTTCGACTGCAATCATAAAATATCAGTTTTTCATACATGAAGATGTGTACAGTGTACACTATGTTTAAAGAATTGGGGAAGTGCAAAGAATGCATGTTTCATGGCAAAAACTAGGTTGTTTTTTTCCTGGGACCTGGCAATCCTCATATAACAGTAACGAACGAGTGCAGGGTTAAACAAAATGTCCATGAACTCAAAAGATAACATCCTGGTACAAAATGACAATAGCCTACATTTTTCTATGTTGTGTTAAATCTGACAGGTAATGTAGTTTTTCTAGAGCCTTGCAGGGTTTGTTTGTGTGTGATGTGAATAAACCTGTAGATGCTCACTTCAGCAAACGTTCTCCCATGTGTCAATAATATTGCGCTGGTATCTCTTCAGACTGGACGTCTTATCTGAAGCACTAAGTGTTTTAATGTAAAGACCTTTAGAGTGGAGATACGGAGGCATATCTGGAGCCATACACTACAGAACTGATATACAGTACACACACACACGACATGGAGAAATCTTTCCTTAGCACTGCCTGGTAAACACACACACACACACTACAGGAGGTGTAGACTGAAGTCAGACACACTTATACCTGCACCTTTTCTAAAAAATCATTCAAATAAATCTAATTTGTTTTTGCAAATAGTAGCCTAAATAAGAAACATATTCAAAATGATACTGGTTTTAAGAGATTAAAAGTAAAATGAATTATTAATGATTTGATTTCAATGCATCGGTGAAACTGAGCTGTTTGAAACTCAGAATTAGTTAAACCATGCGTCACAACATCGTTTCAAAGTACTCGATTCTCAGCGCCTCGATCATTAGATTCAGATCGGGACTTGAAGCACAGAGTTCGGTAGTGCTGTGTGTTGCTCCAGGGTTGGCATCATCTGAAGTCCTCTGGGGTTGGCATCGTCTCTTCTTAAGTGTTCTGGATCCAGACTGGAGCTTGTGAAATCCTAGTTACCACTGGATGACAATCCCATGCAGAACAGAACAAATAGGAACAAGATTAGCGTAGCTGCTGTTCAATTATTTTGAATCATTTGATCCAAATGATTTGATTCAGATCTGAACTTGAAAGTGCGTATCATGAATCCTTAGATTGAGGTCGGGACTTGGCGTGCATTGTGAATGATTTAATCCAAATCAAAAATACCAAGAGGATTTTCAAGTCTTTTGATTCAGATCAGGATCTTTAAAGCGTGTATGAATCACAAATCATTCGATTCAGATCAGGTTTTAAAGTGCATATTGTGAATCATTTGATCCAATTCTGAATTGCTGAGTAGATTTTTAACTCTTTTTGATTCAGATCGGAACTATATATGATTTAGATCGGAGCTTCAGAGTGCGGATCATCAATCATTTGATTCAAATCAGGACTTAGCGGGTATTGTGAATCACTTGATCCAAATTGGAAATTTTAAGCGGATTTTCAATTCTTTTGATTCAGATCGAAACTTTTAAGTGTGTATCACAAATTATTAGATTCAGATCAGGACTATGGTGAATCATTTGATCCAAATCAGAAATTCTAAGGTTTTTTTCCAAGTCTTTTACTTCAGATCGGAACTTTAAGTGTTTGTTCACACTCGCCATGTTTGGTTCAATTAAAACGAACTCTGGTGCGATTGCTCTGTTAGTGCGGTTCGTTCGTTTGTTCGAACCCTGATGCGCACCAAACTAAGTGGACAGAGACAGCTAAAAAGATCTTGGTCCACTTCCAAAAGAACTCTGGTGTAATTCGAATTAAACACGGAGCAAATACTTTCAAATGAAATAAAACCAAGATGCGATGCAATGTGATTTGGCGATGCAGAACGTAACCAAATCCTTTATTCGCGAATCCTTCGATTCAGACCAGCAGTTTTAAGAGTGTATCAAGAAGCATTTGAGTTAACTTTGAAGTGAGTATCGCAAATAATCATATTCAGATCGGCACTTCGGAGCGAGATCGCGAGTGTTTTGATTCAGATGTGAATACTGGTTCGCGAATCAACCATCAGATCGGTTCTTCAAAGCGTGTATTGCGAATTGTAAGCTAGTGCTACTGGCTTTTTTGTTTTTATTAATTCTATAATAAATCAAAAGAAAACAGATAAAATACACAAATATTAGATAAGCTAGTGTTAGTTTTTTAAAGAAATTTTTAAATGAATAGAGTGCAAGTCTAAAAGAGGCACTTTTTTTAAAGAATATAATTAAAATAGAGAATGCCAAAGATCTCGCTGACTTAGAATGTGCCCCGGATGCCCAAACAGGTGTATACACAGTCAGCTCGTTGTGTTTTGAGGCGCAGTGCGGTGCGCATGCGCAGTTCGCCATTTTGCGCAGCAGGGCGTGAGGTGGTGCGTCGAGACCGTCGCGGCTACTTTGTTTGTTTTTGTTGAGCACAGAGACTGCTTTTGCCATCCTGTTAATAATGTACTGAGTCCAATACAGTCTAACAAAGTTCTCGTTCAAATTAAGATTTCTTCAGGTCTTTAAATCGTTGTAGATATCAGCGGAACGCGTTAGTCCGCTTGAAGAGTGTTAGCCGCTAACAAGATTCACATCAAAACCACCAACACTGGGCCGATACAGACAGATTCATTCACAGGAGACGTAACAGGTATGACATTTCAATATAATTTTTTCCCATTTAAATGTAACTTATGATATAGATAATCAAAACTCAAGTCGGAAGCCGCAGATGCTTGTGTGCTAGCATTAGCATGTTGTGCTAACACGCAGATCTCACGTTGTTTACATTCGCTTCAGCTGGTTTATACATCGTTGTCATCACATTCATGGGTTCCCAGCACTTCTACACCTGTGTAAGTCCTCAGCTTGTCTGAAATCAAAAGTGTGAGGGATTCTTGTGGTGTGAGACGCTTTAAACTCTCAGTAACGTTGAACAGCACGCTGCTGCTGACAGTGTTTGGATTCACTTCCAGCTCTACATACTCAGTCAGGTGCTTGTATTTGCTTCAGGTTTTTTTTTAGCTTAAATAAAACCAGTATCTCAGATGAAACTGATTTTCTGATGTAATATAAGCCTTATTTTTATCTAGATTTTACATAGATCTATACAATTAATATTATTTTAGTTATATATAAAATTATTTTTTTTATGCATTTTATTTTATATTTAATTTATAATGTGTTTAATATATGTGACCCTGGACCACAAAACCAGTCTTAAGTCTCTGGGGTTTATTTGTAGCAATATCCAAAAATACATTGCAT
>JAUMHR010000059.1:16986864-16998029 GCA_032361145.1 Enteromius fasciolatus | reverse complement strand
CGACAGAAACCTCATGATGACAATGATAGTGCAGTGCTCGTATTGGTGGAATCCCAATATAGTTCTGTTCACGTCATCGTTTAGTTCATCAGCAGTTGAATCAGTTTGGGTGCCTTTAAACTGGGAGGTGCATATGTGTCGAAGGTGAGTGTGGCGTTTTGGGAGACGTCCGTTGGCTTGTACTGGTTCTGGAGGTCTTAGTGAAATCAAAGGCACTGAAGTCTCTAGTCAGTGAAGCTGCCTTCACGCTCCTCAGGGGTTGATATGTTGATATCAGAAGAAGGGCAAGTTTAGAAAACCTTGCATCGATATCCATAGTAAGGTCGCAAACGTCCATTGAGAAATTTTAGTGTCTTGGTCAGAAGAGGAAGGAGAAAAAAAATGAACACAACGCAACAAAGACTTTCCAAAATCAAAAGTCAAAAGTATGTGAACCGTTTTGGCAAAGTTTGAGTAGAAACAGGCATGTGGTTTGAAATGAACGCACTGAACTGTTCTATACTTTCTGGCACGTCGTCCGAAAGCGACAGAGAAGCGAACTCATGATATTCTAGCAGCACGAGAAAAGGCATGCAAGACCAAAAGCACTTTGAGTAGTGATCAACACATCTACCGAACTATCCAAGAGCGAAGACCTGTCTGTAGTCCAGGCACGAGGACAGAAGGAAATAAACCAAAAACCGAAACGCAAATCGACGCTTTTCTATGCGCGAGTACAATTAAATTTACATAATCTCAGAAATAATTCTTCAGCGGTAGAAAATCTTTAGCAACGGGTCGTTACGCTCAAAAAGGTGACTTTCACAGATTGCACACGTAAATATAAATCAACATCACGATTATCAGGAAATTTTGACGCGTCTTGACGGAATCTCTTCAAATGAACCGCAACGATCAGGAGGATGCTTTTTACTTTAAACGTTCACCCCCCCGCTTTAAAAATAAGATCCGTAATACATTTCGATTAAAAAAATGCATAAAACAACGTGAAACGGCTTCAGCCGCTCACTGAAAATAATATCAGTAGTGAAGAAAACAACGCAGTTTCCAGTTTCCAACTACAATTTTCCAGTGTTTTCCACAATAGTACAGTAATTTACGACAGGTCAAGTATAAAAGTTCTCCATAAGGTAGTCATACCTCTAGAAACCGAACAGCTGACTTCATTAACTTTACTAACGGATGCTGCCATCTCCTGTCCATCAGGTTAACATTTCACAGTAATTAAACAGCAAACAAACGAAACAAACAACAACCTAGATCTATTACTAAATGAAACGCCATCTATTCATGCAGATTAAAAGAAAAATAGTGCTATCTAATAATTGCATCCAAAATAAAAGTTTTGTTTACATAATATATATGTGTTTTGGGCATATATGTAGTTTATTTGAAAAAAAAACCCTATATATATATATATATATATATATATATATAGTTTTTTTTTTTTTTACATTTTCAACAAACTGCTTATTATTAGCAGTTTATTTGCAAAAACATGTTTTTTATTGAATTTTCATAAAAAAATTTTTTTATTATGTTTTGTGTTAGCTATTTTTTTTGGTCATTTTTACTTAAAGTCAAAACAACTCCACTGCAGTTTAATTGTGATTTATTTGAATGCACAACGATTTTGGAAAATTGTTAAAAATAGACTTATCAGTTTTTGAAAATAAACCCTTATACATACACACACACACACGTGTATATTATATATATGAAAAATATTATGTTAAGATAAATATTTCTATATAATGTAAGTTATATGAATCTAAATTGTGTCGATTTATATATACATATATAATGTAAATAAACACATTTTGGATGCGATTAATCGTACAGCACTAAAAACTAATTTAACTATAGGTCTCATTTATCAGATGATTTAATATAGTACAATTCACATGAATGTTTTGGTACTAAATTCTGCTTGTTTGTGAATGAGACCTAACTTCTAAACTCTACTCTAATATTTATCAAGGTTTGGTCCACGAGTCGTGATGTGGAGGGCAGCTGATGTGAATTTAAATCAAAGTAAAACGACAACATATGGGTCAGCAAATAAGAGACACAATCCCATCAGGATCTGTGTTTAAGACCAGCAGTGCCGGAGTGAGGTAGGGCGACAAGATACACACGACGACAAACACCTCGGCCAAATGCACACACACACACACTTTAGCTGACTCCAGAGGCCAATAGAGAGCGGTGACGGAGCGACAGACGAGTGTCATAGCAAACCATGACCCTGAATTTTCATGCGGGTGTTCTGTGTCAGATCACAAATCCAGCCACGTGTCCACCGAGATCAGTCAGTGGCAGATGTTTACGCAAGGCTATGAATATTCTCTGGCGGTGGGGTTTTCAGTTTCTCCTCGCAGTCGCTTCAGACGAAATGAAAAGCTGTTGTTTGGGTTAAGGCACTAAGATGAACCCGAGGTACATAAAATCCCTGACATTCTCTCTGTTCTGCAACATCGCACAGGCGCGAGAGGCAGCGAAGCCTGTTGTCTCTCGCTCCTGTGTTTTTGGTCCAATTAATAACAAGAAAAGACCCATAACGCAGTTCGCACATGCAGCATATATGTACAATGACCAGAAAAAGCTAGCAGTCGACTACATCTACAAACAGAAGGCAATTGGAAACACTCGGACTGCAAAGTACAGAAGGTGAAAAGGCAAGCTCATTACGTTCGGTACAAGTTGTCTAGCCTGCTTGGATCATAGCAGCATAGATACACACTCCCTAACCAAAGAGCAAGCAACGTTTGGCCAATTACACGCTCTGAACAAAACTGTAAACAATGACCAGTACAGTAATAGAGAAGTGATAAACTTTGACGGCACTGCAAAAATATCCTTCTCTGACTCCATGTTTTCTAGCATCTGAACTTTCTGGAATCAAGATGAATTTACACATCAGTAACATGACTTCCGTAAACAAACAGACAAATGTAGTTTTTCTTAAAACAAGCTAAAAGTCATATTTAGTCTTTGAATTAAGATTATTTTTTTTACCCCACTGGCAGATGTTTTTTCTTGTTTTAATATGGTTTTAATAAAACAAGACTTAATATCTTAAATCACTTTAGTTGTAAAGTAAATGCATCTTGATTCATGAACATCGATACTAAGAGAAGGATTTTTTTGCGCTGTGTATGTTTCCCTGGTGGATCTAGTGGCTTGGATTTGAGTTCTGGGTCATCCAAAAATGTATTTATTTTTTAACCCAAGTGAAAGTACACTTCCATAATGTATTTAAAGTGCTCTATTTCTGCAAACTAATTTTCAACTTCATATACTAAAAATTATTCTTAACATCATTGAGTGGACTCGATTGTGACACCATGAAAATGAAATAAATTGTGTTTTTAATAGGGCTTTTAAAAATAACGTGTTAACAACGTTATTTTTTGTCGTTAAATTTTTTTATGCATTTCACGCATGCGCAGTGTGATGAATTGTTTGTGAGGAGAGTGGGGCAACAATTACCTTTTACGCTCACTATATTAAAAACTGAGGAGCGTCATTTTGCGGAGGCTTGTAAAGAACACTTCCTGTCTGTTGGACGTAAGTAAGGGCAAAGCGGCAACCATGGGAACTGACTGCGCACGCAACATGGTTGCCGCAATTTGTTTTACACGCTATAAACACACGAACCGTGCCGCTCACATGCTGCAGAGAAGTGTCGCAGTGAGTCTGGCTGACAGCGGCTTTGCTGAATGCCGTGCGCGATAGTTTCGGCGCCGAGTCTATTTTGTCTTGGATCTCAAAGAATAACCCATTTAATCTAGCCTTCTGTTGCATGGCCAAATGTAGTATTTCTTATCCAAAATGTGAGAAGGGTCAGACATCAGTTTTCCTGATAGTCTCTGCTATTTTTTTTCTCATAAACATATTGAAAACTTTGCTCAAGTTTATTGTGTTAACTGTAATATAGACGGTCGCGTGCCGTGTGAAACCGGCGTAAAGGTAAAAGATCGTTCTCATTGAAAGACAAATATCATGGTATGTTTCAGCTTGATTTAAACCATCATTATTTGTCTGTGTTAATAAACAGACACATTATGAAAATTATGTATCTGTGTCCTGTTACTTATTTCTTTTGGTATGCATTTCAGAAAAATGGTTAGGATTCAGGTGTACTTGCAAATAAGGATTTTCAGTGGATTAATCACGATTAATTTGATTAAAAATTGTAATCATTTGAAGCCCTAGTTTTTAACAAATCTCTGTATTTAAAAACCGTATTTAGTCACTGCTTGTAGTACACTTTGTATTACAGTGGTAACTAAATACAGAGATGGTACACTGCAAAAAACATACACTCCAAGTGTTTTCTTTGTTTTTTAATATAAATATAAAAATTATTGAATCATTTTTTTTAATTTATTAAGTTTTCCTTCAATGGGGTGAGAAAAATAATATTGCTTAGACTTTAAAAATAAAGATTATTTTTCTTACCCGACTGGCAGATGTTTTTTGTTTAGATATTTATATTAGAAAACAAAACAAAAATACTAAGAGACATTTTTTTTGCAGTGTATGTTAAAAGCACATTTTAGTTTATATTCAGAGTGTCCCAAAAGAGCACGGTTGAGTACTTCTTAAGATTAATTTCGGAAGAACTAAAGAATCATTTTTAGTTTACATCTAGTGTGCAAAAATAAAGCACTTGAAGTATATAACAGAAGTGCAGTTTTGTCACCCGGGAACATTAGGGCTTTAAACTTCACAATCAGCATCTCATCCCGTCTCAGGGTTGGTTTAGTGGAGCTCTGCGGTCGATCCCGTCGAGTCTCTGTGAAGGAGGAGAGGTTTTGGAGCCAGCGGTGAAAGCGCAGCTGGTTCAGACGGAGGCGTATGTGTTTCCCAGGCTGCTGCAGTGACGGATGGTGCTGGTCCCGCTCGAGCTCAGGATGTGCTCGCTGTGATTCCCGGCGCTGAGCATGCTGGGCTGAACTACACCCACCACCGCGCTGCTGCCGTCCTCCATGGCTCCCACCTGCAGCACCTGGATGACCTCTGTCTCCGCCTTCTCCCGCTTAGCCAGAGGCTCGTCCGACTCCTCCATGTCCTCGTCCAGATCGCTGTCCATCTCGCTCACCTCGTCTAGCAGACACCAGACTAAATTTAGACATTTACAGAGGCTCAAAGGTGGCATGGATTCATAAAATTCATAATGTTGTAAGATTAATGAATATAAAACTATTGTTTGATTGCATTGATTTAAATAACTGAAATGACATTTTAAAAACAAAACCAAAGTTATTGATTTGATCATTTATTGGATTTGTTTGAACGGTCTCAGTATAGAGCCCTGCTGCATTTATTTGATCTAAATCAAAAACGGTCAAATGAAGACATTTTTGCGATTTAAAATGACTTTGAAATGGTGCTGTCAAGCATTTAATCGCATCCAAAAGTTTTTATTTACATAATATATGTAAGTGTATGTTTTATGTATACACATTTTTAAAATATTTACATGCATATTCTTATATTTTATATTATATATAAATATCTTTATTACATTTTTCTTAAATCTATACATGCATGTGTGTGTACTGTGTATTTTTATTATGTAAAAAACAAATGTTTATTTTGCGATTAATTGTTTGACAGCACTAATTGGAATAGATGTAAAAATGTAATTAACTCCTGTGATTTTCAGCATCATTTCTCCAGTGTCATGATCCTGCAAAAATCACTTTAATACTCTGATTTGCTGCTAAAAAGCATTCATTAATATTATAAGAGTAGACTCTTTTGGGAAAAGCGCATGAGGGCCATTTGTTTTATTTTAAATCTCCTTCTGTGGTGTGAAAAAGTAGAGCTTACTGCATTAGGACACCAAAAGAATGAGCAAGTGATAAAAATGACAAAAAAAATCCCAGCCGAAAAGGAAAACGTAATGTTTATGAATGCCGATAAACCACAAGGAGCCTGATGATGGAGGAACACAAACAGCCCAGCACTGGCTCATCCAGCAATCTCGGCTCAATGGTCTGAAGCAGCTGGGCTTGTTAGTCTGGACTGTAATTACGCAACTCTGGGTGTAATGAGTTCTCAGCTGGCAGTCTGAGCTTACCTTTGTCGATGTTGGCAGGTGACATGGTATTCAGATCCTGAAACTGTGATGGATGGAGCAGCACAAAGAAATGTCAATTAGAGAGAAAGATTGGCTTCACGACTCTTTATGGCTCCTGCTGAGCTCCACAAACATCACACAGAGAGACGCAGGCTTTACCTCTCCCATAACTCCGATGGGCGTCTCTCCGGTCGCCTGCGCCACGCGGTGCTCCACCAGATAGAACATGTACTCGTCGTACAGCAGCCGGATCAAGTGGAAAGAGCCGAAACTCGCAGCGCTGCGAAGGGTCAGATCTCTGATGACCATAGAGCTGCAAGAGTCCCACAAAACATGGAAATAAAAACCAGAGTAGACGCTTCACTCTCAACAATTAGCTCACTTACAGAATAATGACTTCCAGATAATTGAAGTTTAGTTAAATTGTGCGCCACGTTTTTTTAAAATGGCAGGAGCCTTATTTATAACTCAAAACTGAGCTAAAAAGATGCGTACGCCACTTTCAGAAAAATGTGGACACCTGCACACAAACTGACCCATTCATAATACGCTAAGCAACCATGATCCGCAAAGTATAAATGATTTGAGCGGTGTCTCCCCTCCCCGTTGCCAGATAAGCTTCTTTTATCCATCTCCATTCAAACGCTTCTCCAATGCAAACCCTCGTCTTATTTCACTTTGTCACGCCGTATTTCAGATTCATAGCGAGGTCTTTCAGGTTTCGTACTCGAAATGTTAGACATTTGTTTAGTAGCTGCTGCAGCCGCGTCACTTTAATTGAAGATCAGGCAACCTGGATGCTGAAACACTACTGCCTTCGTGATTGGGAGATAGATGGAGGGAGGAGCTTCAGACCAAAACAAAACATGACAACATAAACATCAGTTGAGGGCTGCAACTGCGCTTTTAAACGAGAATATCCAGGCTGTACGACTGCTGTCAGCGATACGAGTACTGGAAATTAACATGATTTCTTAATGCCTGCTGAACATAACAGACATTTTATGATTATTACAATACATTTCTTACATACGGTTCCTTTAAATTAATTTTCAGGTAATTTAATTAGTTACTTATAAAGTACTATAATATACTGTAAATACTTTGAAAATCAATATTGATTTTAAATCTAAATTTATAGCATAAAATTGAATTTAGCATCTTTAACCCTTTGTGTGCTGGCGCGTTCACTTCTTGATTCGCAGAGAAACCATAAAGACTACAATATCTATAGACACAAGAAATATATCTACTTAAAAGGCACAATATGTACGTTTATGACACTAGAGGCTGCATTTTCAAAACAATAACAGAGGCGAAGTTCAATGACGGAGCGTTGAACTCTGGGAGATGTTGTTTTCACAAATCATGTTCGCGGATGAAACGCTCATTTATATCTATGTCCATTTAAAGCTTGAAGTGTTTTCTTTTTAAATGAGCAAATTAAAATTGAAAACTAATATTCTCTGATCATGTAATCCGTGTGAAAGTGAGGCAGTCTGTTCTGTATCTGAAAGCTAAGTGTCAACTTTTAAATCCGTGAAATCAAATCCGTGTTCAGAAGTGTGAGAGTCTTGCCTGTAGAAGGACCACTTGAGCAGGAACTGGCGCGCAGCTTTAGGGAGGGTGGGTTTATCCTCATATGGCTTCAGTATCTGAGTGACCACGTTGTCCAGCCAAGCTGCCCACTGCTCCAAGGAGCTCTGCTGCTGGAGGGTGGCCTTGAAATCCTGCTCGAGGCGCTGAACGACGCCCTCTTCACACTGGCACACCCACGAGGCCTGCTCCTGTACGCCACCAGAGAGTCACATCACTACCGTTCTGACTGACACTGTGAGGCTGGAATAGGCTACACTAGCTTTGAACAGATTGATTTTAATAAAAGACGGTCAGCTTTCAGATGATGCATACATCTTAATTGACTATTTACAAAGTGGAAGTGCGGTGTCTAGTAGTCGTGTTGTGTATTCTAGCCTTTACACAGGAGTGTGTGGTCAGAACTACAGCTTTCTGTGTCAGGAATACGATGCTATGAAGCTCAGAACATACCTGCACATTGGCAAAGTCGACCCGGTTGAGGTCGCTGAGCATCTGGTTGATCTGGGAGGTGTTCTGCAGAACCGCACGAGCCGCCTGCGCCAGATGATTCAGAGACGTGTATCTGCGGAGGGTCTGAGCGAAGGCACTAACAGCAGAAACCTGCAGCGAAGACCAGGAAGCTTTAGAAACTGGGATTTCTACAGCAGACGGAGGCTAAAGCACCGGTGACCATCGACGCTCTTACCTTGGTCTGGATCATTCTCTGGGGAATGCTGCTCATGGCGTTGGTGAGCCAGCCCTCAAGGCTTTTGGCAAAATTACGGATGGCTTGAGTCAAGGCACCTGTTCAACACAGATGGAGATTAAATGTAGTAAAAGATGGGTTTTTTTGCAGAGCACTGTACGAAATAATGATCCGTGCCTATGACTGAAGAAGCACTCACTAGGAATGGGTCTCAGGACGTCAGGGATGAGGATCTCCACGAGGGCCTGATACATCAGGTGATCACAGGTGTTCATCCACTTCAGCACACCCTCGTTTCGGCAGAGCAGAACCAGTCTGGTCTGGGGCAGGCGGCCCTCGATCTCGCTCATGCCACTGAATCAAAAACAGTTATATTCCTGGTTTAATCTAATGAACCGGATGAAGCACCAGAGAGGAAGGTACTGAGTACGGAGTAACGCACCTGTTTTCTGTGATGGTGACGCCCTCCACGGAGCTGGATGGAGAATAGCGCCAGAAAGTCTGCCACAAGTTCTCGATTAGATTGAACTGAAGGTTCACCACAACATCCAAAATAGCCTGCGTATAAAAACAGTGACCTTTAAACCCGGACTCAATGAGCTGTGAACAGACATTTATCACACTTCTGCCGTCAAACAGTAGCATCAAAAAAACCCTCAGCTGCAAGTTTTGTTTCCAAGTAAAAAAATCTAAAAATCTTGAATTAAGATGATTTTACTGTGCAGGTAACATGACATAAAATATCATTTCTTTTGAATTAAGAATTTGTTTTAAGAAAAATTATACAATTATTTTTTATTATTATTATTTTATTTATTTATTTTTTTTAGAAAATGACAGTATTTTAAATCATTTAACGTGTCAAGTAAATGCATCTTGATTCAAGAATATCTAGATATTTATATTAGAAAACAAGACAAAAATACTAAGACAGTTGTTTTTTTGCACACGCTAGGGCATCAGTATAAACCGTCCAGCTAAATGAGCTGAATTTTCTTCACAACACTGACGCTGCTGCTGATCAGATCCTGTCTGACGACACAGACGGTGATAAAGGTGTCCTGGAGAACACGACTGACCTCGCAGTGCTCTCTGTACAGCGTCTGAAGGGCTTTGACGTCCTCGGCTCCGACGCCTTCCACAGGCTCTCCGAGGTCGAGGTCAACGAACTCCGGCAGAGCTCTGGTCCCATCTGAAGGAACACATGGAGAAACTCAGAACAGCTCTTCTATAACAGGAATGAGCAGCAATGTTTGCGTTGTGTTTACCGAGGAACTGCTGATGATGCTGGCTCTGAGCGATGAAGGTCTGCTCTGCAGCGCTGGGCGTATGCTGCCCCCCGGTGGAGAAGTTCTCTCCTGAAACACCGTCCATCTTCTGGACCGGCTTGAATCTGGAGAAGAGACGGGAGATTGAGGGCTGTTCCAAAACAACAAACCCAGGCGCTACATTTACATTAATAGGGCCCTATGAAATCTGTTTTATGTTTTTCCCCAAATCCTAATTTTCTGCGTTTGTTTTATTTTGACGGGATGCTGTGGAGGCCTTTAGGCTTCAGTTTTATCTGAAGATAATTTAACTGGTGATTAAATGATAACCTGACTCTGAGTAGTTCTACAGATCATGTTCATGTCTGCTTTCTTTTCAGCCAAAAATATAAATAAATCTTAAATCAAGAGGGATTTTTTTAGGTAGTAAAAATTATTCAGGAAAAAGGAAAACAAGTCCGAATAAAGTGAAACAAGCAAAGTCACCTGGCAACGGGGGAAGCGAAATAATCGTGTTTTCTGTTTGAACTAAGATTAAGGTTTTTTTCAGACTATAATTTTACTTAAGAATCTTTAGATATTTTAGCTGGAAACAGCTTTTTTGCAGCTTCAGAGTGTGTGATAAATTCATATTTAAATGTTATTTTTATGATATTCAGACACTAGTCCATATCATGTGTTGACTTTCCTGTCCAAAACTGGGCAAATTCTGTGACATTCTACATTATATATTCTACGTAAATTCTATTTTTAATGACCTGAGTCCATGTTTTTCCGTCAACTTGGCAGTAATCGTATGGCCATACATTTATGCAATCGGCAGATGCTTTTCCAAAGCGACTTGCATTGCATCTATATATATTTGTTCAGTTCAAGAACCCTTGACATTTGCGTTGCTTGCACCATGCTTGTTGGGAGAGCTGTTACCACACGGGACCGAGACGCTCGTACCTCTGCTTCTGCTGGACGGGCTGCTGTCTCAAAGCCATGTACTGCATGTCCTCCTGCAGCCGGTTCAGAGGAGAGTCCGGCTTCACGCGAATCCCGTAATAGTGATACTTGGAGTTCCCTCTGGATCAAGAGAAAACGAGAGAGCTGTGAATAAACGAGTACAGGAGAGAACGGAGCAGGGGTGTTTCACATTCGCTGGACTTAAAGTGTGTGAAATATAATGTTCTCGGAGCCACTGACAGCCCAAACGATGAAACGGGCAACGATAGCCAGAGACAATGTCAAACAAATCAATTACTGGGAATATTAAAAGGAATTTGGCATTTCCAATTAATGTAGGCCTGTTACATGAAGCTGCTTTTATTATTGACTTAAAATTCCAATTAATTTGCCCCACAATATTATTGCTTAACTGATGCGCTGCGAGGATAATAAGAGATTATGCTATTCACTACACCGGTATAATGCTTTAAAAAAGGCTTTTTATAACAGATCTATTATGCGATGAATTATTGGCCTATAATTAAAATATTAACGCTGCAGTCTTCAACAAATATCAATGACATTAACA
>JAUMHR010000059.1:16958152-16971355 GCA_032361145.1 Enteromius fasciolatus | reverse complement strand
TATCAAATGGTATCCGGCTACCAGATCCGTGTACTATAGTGGAGTGGATAGAAGACGTTAGCAGATGGCCAAATATATATGCTGTGGTTTCCTGGGGAGGTAATATGAAAGTGGCGGACAAAAATAGATTAAGTTAACTGATCAGAAAAGCTGGCTCTGTAGTGGGTGAGAAATTGGGCAACGTGGAAACTGTGGCTGAACGGAGAATATTGTCCAGACTTCAGGCAATTATGGACAATATGGATCACCCACTCCATAGTGTAGTGAATGTATCGAGAAGTACTTTTAGCCACAGACTTATCAGCCTAAAGTGCTCCACTGAACGCCATAAAAGATCCTTTCTTCCCACTGCTATCAGACTTTATAATTCCTCTTTATCACCTAGTCACCTATCCCCATAGTAATCTGTACAAATTTGTGTATCTTGCCGTATGGTTTTTTTCAATATCAGTATGTGGAAGACTGGTGTACTATTGTGTCATGACAGGTAACAGTACATTATGTGCAACATTGTGATATGTTTCATTAGCTGCTGAATATTAATATTATGGTGTGGAATATCTTTTAAATGGGTGTTAAATTATTTGATATGTGAAATAATGTATTTGGAATATTTGACTATTTATTGCTTTGTTTATATTAACTTTTTTATTCAGGTGCATGATCTATAGATGAATAGATTTTTATACCAGTTTTCTCTGTGTAGTACGGAATAGTTTGTTTGTTTTATAATGTGGTTCTGTGTTTTTGTGTTGTGTTGTGGCAGTCATCACATAAGTAATTTCCTGCGGGATCAATAAAGTTAACTGAACTGAACTGATACAGTGGCCAGATATATATACGTATTTAGAAACTGAGCGTGCACAACCGAGAGAAATTACGAGCGTATAAATCACTGGATGCTTATGAATACGTTGTCTGTGGTCATGTACAGAACGTCAAATACCATGACACAGACTCTCATAACAATGTATGAGTGGGCGCTGCAGACGCGAGCATTTTTTATTGTGTCCTCGCTCCAATCAACTCGTCTGACCACAGAACACTTGTTCACTTTGAAACAGTTTAAATGAGTCTTGACCCGCAGGACACGACAAGCTTCTGGACCATGTTCACACACGGCTTCTTTTATCATGATAGAGCTTTAGTTGTCATCTGCAGATGTCTCATGGGATTGTGTTTACTGACAGTGGTTTCTGGAAGTATTCCTGAGCCCATTTAGTAATGTTAATGATAGAATCATGTGACGAGTGATGAGTGTCGCCTGAGGACCTGAAGACCACAAGCTTCCAACAAAGATCTCCAGCCTTGTCTCTTACACACACAGATTTCTATAGTTTCTCTGAATCTCTAGATGATGCTATGCTCTGTAGATTATAAGATTTGCAAAGACTTCGTAATTTGATGTTTTTTAAGTATTCTGCAATCTTTTCATAGTTTCATAGATCAGAGAGTCTTTGCCCATCTTCTCTAAGACATCTCTTTTATAGCTAATCATGTTACAGATCTGATGTCCATAAATTAGATATTCTCCCAGCTGAATCTTTTCAAAATTTCTCGTTTTTTCAGCCCTTTTTTCCCCCTATGCCATCTGAGACCTGGCATCGAATATGAAATGAGCTCATATTGTGGATAAAAGTGTAAAACATCTCAGTTTAATCAAATATTGTCTCATGTGATTTAAATGTCTTTTAGTTTTCATTTTATGCAAATGTAAAAAAATAAGTTCCAGCATTTCCCACAATTTGAGTTGTGCATAAAAACATATTCTTTTGTTTGTTATGTAATACAGAAATTAATTCGCTTTTCACTCTGAAATATAAATGTTCTTCATTGGTGTCTATGAAGAACCTTTATCATCTGTGCAATCTTTCAGTTTCACAAACGGTTCTGTAAAGTACATAATGTTTATTTTAAGAGCTGATCCCGTAAAGTTTCTTTGACGAACCCAAAATGATTCTTCTATGGCATCACTGTGAAGAGCTCTTTACTTCTACTGTAAGCGTGTCAGGATATTTACCTGGCATCAGTGAAGGGAACAGTGAGGGAATGAGGTGGGCCGTTTTGGACTGAAGTGTGTGAAGAAACTGAACCCAGACTCTGGACCAGCATGGCATTGCTCGTCACTTGCGGGTTTGAACCTCCACACGGCCCAAACACTTTTCTGTTCATCCCCAACGACAAGTAACCTGAGAAAGAGTCACGTTTCATCAGACGCTCATGATGCATGATTGAATAATAATGGCTCACTTCTCCTGCATAATGCTGTATAAAATCCCTTCAAAATAACACAAAATCACACTTTCAAGTTTGTGAAAAGAACAAAAAGTCTTGAACTCCTGCTGCACTCTCATGTTATGCTAAAGTTCAGGCTGTCAGAATAAAATCCAGCCATTAAAGAGGAGGAAAACTGGCACTAAAAGACTCCAAACCAGTCTCCAGCAGAGAACTAATAATCAAGCTCTGCGTTTCCAATAGATCAGAGGCAGTTCTGCCCTGGAGATATAATTATTTTCCTTCCTCGTACAGCATAACAGGACTATGATTGGTCTGTTCAGATGCATATCCTGATTACTCAGTACTGCCTATTCTACCTTTATCGTTTTTCACGCTGTCGATTAGAAGCAACTTCACAAGAATTTGTAAATGGCACTTTAAGATTTAAAGCTCAATAATAACAACAGCCTCTGGTGTCTTTACATGCTTTGCAAATTTATACTGACTATTAAAAAACGAAGTAACTAGCTGGTGTTTTGTTAAAACCGCAATAATGACTTCATCTCTTCATCTCATTGATACTGAGTTATAAATCACAGGTCAACCAGTAATGTCCAGATGTTCTTTAAAATGAAAAACCTAATACGTCTTTGTAAACTTATAAATATTTTCCCACATACTACCTGAGCTTTTGTCCTCTAATGTGATATTTTTGGTCTCTATTGAACAGAAACACATGAATAGTCATGGAATTCCTACAATAAACCCTGAAACCCGGGGAAGCGTTTCTGCTCTGTTAAGTACTAATGAGTTTCTCTCTCTGCTTTGGTTCCATGTTTGGGTACAAGCTTTCTGCTTGGTTAATCATCAAAAATATGAGAGCCAGGGTTTTGGGAGAAGATATAGATGGACGCTAGTGAAGTGTACACCAGTCCAGCACAATGTGTTTTTGAGGAGGACGAGATGAGATGATGTCGAGTGTTCTTGTTTAATTTTAAGGGTTACAGAAACTTTCTTACAGCATTCTATGAACTTTAAATCCTTCACTTTCCAGCGGCTTTGAACTGATATATATATATATAAATATAAAGTGCTATATTGTGTATAGCACCATTAGAAATGCATTTCCAACACACTAAAGTTGTTTAATTAATTAAATGATGATGGCTGTAAAATAAGAAAGTCAATTGATGACATTGGCTGAAGGAAAGTCGAACTGAAGGACATCGTGAGCGCAGATTAAGAAAGTGATTTCATGTTGACTTTATTAAACCGTATTATAGGTGTAGGACTGATTAAGTGCAGTTGTGATGAGAATGCATGTCTTCTCTTTGGTGTGACAGTCTGAGATGAAGCGAAGGCTGGAAGTGCTGTTTAAATGGCAGTGGGGATGTTTAATAGTCCCCTATCTAATTCAGAGCATCATGTCTCGTGTCCTGGCTCACTGAGCTGAGCATTATGGGTAGAGTGGAGCTCAGACATGAAGCTATGGCCTGTTTCCCTCAGCCCTTTCAAATACGTGATCCTGGAGCCCAAAAGCAGTCTTAAGCAGCACGGGTGTATTTGTAGAAATACATTGTATGGGGCTAATTTATCTATTTTTCTTTTATGCTAAATATCATTAGGATATCAAGTAAAGATTGTGTTCCATCAAGACATTTTGTAAACTACCATAAATATATTAAAATTTCATTTCTGATTATTAATATGCATTGCTAAGAAGTTCATTTGGACAACATTAAAAGCCATTTAGAATTTTTCGCTCCCTTAGATTCCAGATTTTCTAATAGTTGTATCTCAGCCAAATATTGTCCTCTCCTAACAAACCAGGCTTCGGTGCAAAGCTATTTATTCAGCTTTCAGATAACGTAAAAATCTCAATTTCAAACCACCTTATATGACTGGTTTTGTGGTCCAGGGTCACAAATTATGAACTCTTTCAAACCACTGAACATGACTGTAGCAGATTATAGCATTCAGATGTTTATTGTTGTATAAATTTCCTACCATTGTCTGGGCAGCTGGGTCGAGCTGGCTGTTTGAAGGAGGATGCTGGGAGTGAAAGGGGTGGGGCTTGATGTCTTGATGACTGTGGAAATCCCAGCTTCCCATTGGTAAGCACCTGCCGGTGGAGGCTCAGTGTGGGAAGAAGGGCTGGGTTTCCAGATGGAGAAGAGGAGTGACCCGTCTGGACCCTCAGGTGAGGTACCTGAGCCGTACCGGACGGAGAAACCATCAGGTTACAGCCTTTCCTGTTCACGTCCATCACTGGTCAACACAGAACATCATCTTCTGCGTTACACCTGATTACCTGATAAACGTGAAGTATAGTCACATTTCAAACAGCTACACAT
The DNA here is from genome assembly GCA_032361145.1 of Enteromius fasciolatus. NCBI lineage: Eukaryota > Metazoa > Chordata > Actinopteri > Cypriniformes > Cyprinidae > Enteromius > Enteromius fasciolatus. The sequence goes on along the minus strand of JAUMHR010000059.1, from coordinate 16,966,784 downwards.
TAGATTGGAAAGTGTTTTGTCTGGTTACCTGAAAGTGTGGCCTACATCTACATGATCCACTTTTTTGAGTCAAAGTATTGACTACGTAGGTTGCGTAAGTCAGCCGTAAGGATCGGATGAGGTAGGAATAGCTCACAATTTTACCACAGAAGGTCAAAGAATGATGAAGTTTGGCTCTAGTTGTTTACTAGAGTTGTTTAAACTAGTTGTTTAGTAGGTTATAGCCAAATCAATGTTTTGAAACGCATGTTGATCTAACCAGCTCCAGAAATAATTGTAAGCAATAAAACCCATTAACTGTGTCATCGGGATATAATAATCAGCAGTAAAAATAAAATTTTAAACATTCGATATTTTTCAAATGAATAGTTTTAATATTAACAATGAGATTAATACAGCGTATTGAATGATTTGTTTGTGATAAGCTGTTCAGGTTGTCCTATCAAATTATTTTTAAGCTTCATTACAAGTGATGAAACTTTAAAATAAACACAAAATTACACATTCAAGAATCATATTCGTAAACAAAAACAGTTAATCAAACGTCTAAAAAGCTGAATGAAAAGTTTCTGGATCTCATTTGGTGTTTGCGACGGTCTCTGATGAATCACGTCGTTTAAACGTCACTCAGCGTCGGTAAACTCACCTGTGAAAGCCTTCTCGTGTCACCTTGATCGAAGTAATAAAGCGCTTCAGACGAACTCGTGCCGCGGTGACGTCATCGGGACCGCGTTATTTCCCGCACTGTGGGTGAGTTTGAGCGGAGTTTGTCGTGTTTAAAGCTTTAAAGCGCAGTGAATGTGAGCTGCTGCTGTTGTTGTGTGGGTTTGTGATGGTTGTCAGGGGCGGGTAGATCAGCCTCATTTTGCCCTTTTGCCCCGCGAAACCTCCAGCATGTGAATGTTTGGCAGCATTACATCATGGCACGCTTTGTAAACACCATATTTGGTTTCTTTTGGGATCCACATACTTTTTATTAATATAATTAATAATTAAACCGACGTTACTGTAACTTTTATAACTTTCGAAAGTATGTGCACCATGAGGTTAATATTCATGCAATGCATTACAGGATCAGGATTGTACTTGATTGTTATAATTGCAAATAGCATCAAAAACAGATGGTATAAAATATATGTTAAGTAAAAACATAAAAAAAATATAGCTATACAACAACACTTTTCATTGCTAGTAAATTTCACAATTGCAAAGAAATGGCGATTTATATAATGAAAAATAAATAAATTGTTAAATTAAAAATGTAAATAAAATAGAAATATGTGTTACCAAAAAAATAAAATTACTAAAACTTAATATGTCAAAAAATATTTATTTATATTTTTATATAGCCTAGTATATTCTTTACAGAAAAGACTTTATATAAAAATTGCAGAAAGCATCTCAATACATTATAAATACTATAATAGTGCATAAACACTGAAACATTTTGAAGTAAAATTGAACTGAGAGTAACATTTTGAAGTAGAATGACATATTCCAATAATCTCTGGTTTATTTAAAACTTTAAAAACTGTGTAATTATGTCTATGGTGATGGTATAATATGAATGTTTGTGCTTGGTGATATATCACTTAAAGGAGATTTTAACAGGTGTCTGCTGGCTCATGCCAGTCCTTGCACTTGATGAAATGCTTCATTAATTCAAACATTGTAATAGAAAAAGCAGAACAAAATCAAATAGATGTTCATTGCACAAAATAAATAAGTGCTACACTGGTACCCTAGCTGATCAGGTGTTTTTATATCTGTTCGATCTGATTCTGTACTTGAGTTTAGTCCAGACTTGTGTACAATGAGTTCTGCTGCCCGTCGTCATGGCAACAAGGTAGTTTATTCTTCAGGAGACTTGAGAAGGTGCCCAGTATTATTACAGCATTGACCAAACAGGCATTAAATGCTGGCCTCTAGTGGAGATTGCAGAAACGATGTTTTCAGTGAGTCAGCAGTCCTTCTGATGCTTCCTTCACTGCGTTCTTTAGGTCTGTTTGTGTTTTGCTCTGAAATGATCTGTTCACACTAATGCAGTGCTGAGACTGGAAAACCTTTGGATGCTGTAACTATTGCTGCCAGAATATTCAGAAATTATTCTTTCATTATTAAAAAAAGGAAATAAAATTAAAAATATATTAAAGACAAATTAAAATAAGTTTTGTTGATGTTCTAAAATGACTAAATTAACTATAACTAAAATAACAATAGAAAATACAATAGAATAGATTACAAAATTAAATACTGAAAAACAAAAACTCATAGACAAAAGAAAAAACAATAATATGCAGAAAATAATAAATATCTAATCAAAGTAAAATACTAAATGCTATAATAAATGCTGTACTATAAACTTATTTATTTTAATTAATTTATTCAAAAATAAAAATGACAAAATCAGAGAGTAATTTTGTTTTTGTTTTTTTTAATATTTGTATTTGTAATTTGTATTTTTTTTTTTAAATAAAAGCTAGTTTTTGTTAATGGAAGTAAAGCTATAGCTAAAAAAATAGATGTTTTTCAAAATTACTAAAGGAAAGGGGTCCGTGTGCTTTTCCGTTCATTATTCTATTTTGGAATGAAAGATGAAATTTAAAAAAGGGTGCAGCTTGGGGTTTTTTGTACGTTGTAGTACACGGACCGAAAGGATCCTTCAAAATACTAATAAATACTATAAATAATACTCAAATAAATAATTTTAAGTGCCTGGACCATATCAGTCTATTTAAATAATATAATGATAATAATTATATATTTATATATAATGGCATGTGAAAGCATGCATTATTTGGCCATGCAATAATGCAGTGTTTTATAATGTTTCAAGAAAAGAAAGAAAGAAAAAACAAAAACAAAATTTGATCTGATTCTGATTATTAGCTTTTTTTGTTTAAATCTGGATTGGATTCGATGTCTCTGGTGTGTTGCTGGTGTTTGTTTGTCCAGCAGAGGGCAGTAGAAGAACAGACACAGACTGTCTCAAACAGGTCCTGTAGGTTCTGCTCAGAGAAACAGTGGGTGGTGTTAAAATGAAATGTCTTTCCATAATTAAAATGTAAATCTAGCAGCTTAGAAAAGTCAAATCAGCTCGTCAATTCATGAGAAAGACATTTGTAACAGCGACCAAAACATTTATACCATCAGATAACTCTGAATATACCTTCTATTAATGTTACTTTGTTTATCTCTCTGAGAGAACGTTGCCACAAGGATTCTTGGTTAAGATCATTTCTACAATATGTTAGAATCTCTCTGTTAATTATATACCACTGGATAATGTAATGGTATAAAACGATGATCATCAGGCAGATGAAGGCTCTGAGGAGAACCTCTCCTGTGATTAATGGAGAGCGCGGCACCCATTTGAAAGGCTCTGAGAGCTCCTTTCTGCTGGATAATGTCACACAGCGTGTGAATGTCACCTCGGCTCTTCTGCGCTTCTCAGACGCTCTCGGCTGTTGCTGGAGGTGAACAGATACATGAGAGGACTCTGTACTGTACTCCAGCTGAATCATCAGCGTCTCGTTAGGAAGAAAGGCTGTTTTAATTGCAGAAGCGCTCAGGGCTTGGGCCCGAGGCGGACCGGTATTCCCTCCGTTATTCTGAGAGTTATAAAGAGCACAGAATGGACCGGCGTGAACCTTTCATCTCTTAGACTTTCGAGAAACTCCAGGAGAAGAGAGCAGTTTTTAATCAATTAACCCTTCTAGACTGAGAGTGTGTGGACTTTATTGTTATTATTATTGAATGAGTTTGTGACTTCCTGCTGTATTTCAGGACAGTAAAAGTACAAACATTTTCTTTATTTTCCACCAGAAAACACCTTTTTTGGCACGTTTGTTGTCTTTATAGATGCTTTGAAGTTCTGATCTGAATCAAGTGATTCATGAACAAGCTCCTAAATGAGTCGTTTGATGTAGACTTTGATCGGGAGCGGGTTGACGAATCATTTGATTCAGACCAGAACTTCAAAGCACATATCGTGAATCAGTACATGTATCAGTATAATCAATTTACCAGTATATTTTATATTAAATCTTTGAGACATTATCGTTGTATCTGATTGTTTTAGTCTATATTGAGTGATAGTCGATGTAAAAAGAGCAAATGAGAGAAGCAGATGAAACGGATGTTTTGATCCAGTGCTCATGAATCAGTAATCTTGTGTAACTTAAAGAAAATTATTGTAGAAATTGTTTATATATTACAAAAGCCAGATGTGGTTAAAAAAAACAATATATATATATATATTAGTTTTAATCATTTTATTACTTCAGCTTAAACTAAATAAATTTAAAATGTTGTAAATAATTAAATGTTGTAAATAGCTGGAAAAAAACTGAATGTTTTTAATATTTCATTTCAATTAATGTTGATTAACAAGCTAAAGATTTTAGCTTTTTGAGTTTTATTTAAACTACATAATTAAGATTCTAAATAAGAAATGTATTATTTTTAGTAAGTTTTAATTTTTACATATTATAGTACTGTAAATGAAAATGTTGTAAATAATATATTTTTTTGTTTTAATAATTTTAGTACTTTAGCTAAAACTAAATAAATTAAATATGTTGTAAATAGTTGAATGTTGTAAATACCTAAAATAAAAAAATTAAAAGTAGCTGAAATTAAAAAAAATAAAATAATAATAATAATAATATTTCATTTCAATGAATGTTGATTAACAAGCTAAAGAAAAATTTGTTTTAAGTAAATAAGTTTCTAAATAAGAAATGTATAATATTTAATGTTTTAATTAGTTTGAATTTTAAATGAAAATGTTGTACATATATGTATATATTAGTCAATGTGTGTTTAATTTCAAGTAATGTTTGTTTGAAAACACCCTGAAATAGACTTCTATTAGATTTAAGTTCATCCAGTCTCTACACTACATTTGATCAGTGGTTTGGTAATGTGTTTAATACAAACACAATATTTACATATTCTTGTGAAGAGAAAGAAAAGTCACCAACAGACACATACAGTTCAGATTTATTCAGCACAACGTGTCATGAACACAACTGGAACTGCTATTGTGAGTTATTTATGGTTATTTGATTTGGAGGAGCGCGGCGATTGATCAAAGTATGATTTGATTATGTTTTGTTTGCTTTTTATTGTGGCGGTGCGGGCGGAGAATCGACCTGCGTTCGTGAGCGCCGAGATTCGCATTAAACATCCTGTGAAATTCACAGTGTCAACATAGTTCTTCAAAATCCAATAAAATATGTCAGCACGGTTTTCATGAACCCAATAAAGTGTAATTTTGAGGCGAGCAGATGCGTGTGTGTTCTTTCAGGTCCTCTGCTGCTCTCTTCCTCCGGGGTTATAACTCTCATGTTTTTCTAATTAAAAACACTAGTAGAGCAACACTGTTAACGACTGACCGCTTTACTGTAGGAGCCGCTGACGTTAAACAGCTGTTGCTTCATGTGATGAACTGCTTGTGTTTGTTCAGAATGAATGTGAAAGTGCTTCAAATGAATCTGATTTAGCGTTATAGCCTATATTGTTCAGTCTGTAACGGACAGCCTGCTGCTGCTATATAATACTACAGTACAACTTTAGCACAGAGGGCCAAAAAGTACCATGTTTTTACCATATGACTCCTCTAAAGTACTGTTTTGTAATGTTATAAGAGATTACATGACTTTAATAGGTGTACTGTCACTTTAAGTTACTAGTTCTAGTATTCTGAAATTTGAAGTGGGATTAATATATTCAGAATAACTGTATGAACACTGATATCACATGAGATCTCTTGTTGATTCGGCTTTGATTACTGAAATTAATTACATTTGAACAGATGTTTGCATGGGAAACAATGAAAGCCTGTTTCTGCCACTCAATGCAAAATAAAAAAAAAGGTTATTTATCTCACAATTCTGACTTTTTTTTGGAAATTGCATGATGCAAAATATATAAAGTCAGAATTGCGAGATATAAAGTCCGATTTTGAGATATAAATTCAGAATTGCAAGAGTACAGGTTTATATCTCACAATTCTGAAGTCAAAAAATGCAGCCCTGGTGAGCAGAAGAGACTCTTTCAAAAGCATCAAACAATCGTAATCATTCCAAATTTTGACTGGAAGTTTAAAGTAATAATGCACGTATATTATGTCAGTCTTGTTCATGCACGCAGGAGGTTGATGCTTCTGTGTTGGTGTTTCAGTGCTGGTCACTCGAGGAGCTCCTGGAGTCTGTGAGTTCATGGAGTGTTTCTCTCCATCAGTCACAGCGGGAGGCAGCTTCACCGCTGAAGGTGTGTCATTAGACCCCTGCTGACCGCCTCCTGGTCCGGCCCTCCTCACATTCGTCTTCATTAAAGAGCCGTTGACTGGGTCTCTCTGAGCAGATGGTCATTAATGTGGCCACCCTATCCACGGGGACTCTACCTCAGGACAGACGTCACCTCTGAAGACGCAGACTCTGGAGGAACGTGCCTCGACCGGTTTATACATACATGCTGCCTGCCAGTGGGTGGAGAAGCTACATGAAGGTAGGCCTAATGAAGCCATAAACGCACCTTGTGCTCCATCTTTACTGACATCATCAGGTCAATCACTAACCGTGTGCAGTGGATGTAAAAAAACACTATGGCAAGCTGTTTTAACGTTTGTGACACAAAACCAGTCGTAAGTAGCAATAGTCAACAATACATTGTATGAGTCCAATTTATGGATTGATGTGTACTGTAAATATGCAAAAACTTCATTTTTGATTAGCAGGATTCACCATCAGATTTAAAAATAGTTGCATCTCAACTCAGATGATATATTCATTTAAATTTCACAAAATTATGTTGTAATGTGTGTTGTAATAATGTATCCAGGGCCCCATTTAATCCTCAAAATATTCTAGTATTTATTTTCATGTTAAAAAGCTACTAATATCTATTATTAATATTTATTTGACTAGCTACTAGGGCTTCTCTGTAGCTGGTAGTATTGCTAACACTTTATTTGAAGGTGTCTTTCTTACATTTTTCATGCACTTGTTATTATAATAACAATAAATTATGCATAATTACATGCAAGTAACCATAAACCAAACCCTAACTATGTAGTAAGTAAATGTAGTTAATTAATATTACTCCGTTCTTAAATGTATAGTTACATTGTAACAAGGATCCTTCAAATAAAGTGTAACCCTAGTATTGTTTTAAGATACTAGTACTTATTCTTTAGGTACTAGTGTTTATTCTTTATTCTTTAGCTACTAGCATTTTTGTCAAGCCAGTGTAACTGGAAAAGAGTTGGGTTATGTGATCGAATGTACATGTGAGGGTAACTATCCTAGCTGCTGAATTCTGGATTAACTGTAGTCGATTTAGTTATTTTTCAGGAATTATGTATAAAAGAGAATTACAATAATCAATCCGAGATGTAGCAAGGCCTAAATAAGCACCTCAGTACTATGTTGGGAGAGTGAAGAATGAAGTCTAGCAATGCTACGTAAATGAAAAAAGGCAGAACGAGAAATATTGCTAATATGAGGAGCAAATCAAAGCAAACCATCCAGTATAACCCCAAGACTTTTGACCTGAGTAGAGAAGTTGACTGAGCAATTATCAATAAACAATAAAAGCAGACACAACACTGACCCTTATGGAACGCCATGACTATCTGAGACAGGATCTTAAGTACTTGTGGACCAACACATATGATTATGTCCACTGTGATCATCGCTAGACGTTAAAACAGAATTAATTAATTCATGATGTACACAATCAATCTTAGAGTTTAAAAAATTAAAATAAGTGACACATTCAGTGGGAGAGAGTGAAATTATAGAGTGTATTAACCCTCTGAGGTCTGAGGTGATTTTGGGGCCCTTGAGATGTTTGGACATACTCTGATATTTGTGCTTTTTTTAAACTACTTATAACATATTATTGACCAACATGTGTTTTTCTTGTAATCAGCACAAACTGTTCTACAATAATGTGACCAAAATGAATTTTGTATTTTTTAGGAAAAAAATATTATACGTGGTTAGTAAGTTTTGTGTATTAGGCTAGAATATTTACTCCAGAATGATGTGAAAATCATTCCACTTACTCTTTCAGAGAAAACAATATAGTGTTTTAATTTTTAAAAGACATGTTTTGAGGCTGAAAGTGTGAGAATGGTCATTAATATTCAGTGATTCTCACCTGAAGAGACAAAGACCCCTCCCCTAGTGACAGTGACGGGTAAGGCAGGTTAGAAAGAATGTGAGATGTGATAAAACAAAACTTTTTTTTTTTTTTATATTTGTTTTTTTTATTCACAACACAGTATAATTCAGATATACATAATGAAGGTCAAAGACACATTATTGAGCACACTGATCTAACTACAGAGATGTGAACAAACTTTGAGTCAATCCTGAAAACAGATTCTGTTCAACAAGTGAAACCTCGACATAATACCTGATATTTAAGAGTTTAATGCTTCTTTTCAAGAAAAATAAAAGCTTGTTTTACCAGAGAATATTAGTCTAGTCAAACATCAGCGCTCCTGGAGGTCATCCGTGTGAACATGTTCAGTTTGAGGAGAGAGGACTCTGTGCTGCTGTGATTCTGATCACTAAAAAACAAACAACAAAACATCTGTGAGCATGCTAATATCAGTATA
>JAUMHR010000059.1:16878342-16892976 GCA_032361145.1 Enteromius fasciolatus | reverse complement strand
CTCCAGTAAAACACCTTTTATTCCTTTTCAGTAATAATAATACAATATTACAATGATAATATGCTGGGAAATTTGAAAACTGCTGTTTTTGAGCGTCATCATCACACATTTATCTATCTATCTATCTATCTATCTATCTATCTATCTATCTATCTATCTATCTAACATACTATATCGTACTATCTATCTATCTATCTATCTATCTATCTATCTATCTATCTATCTAACATACTATCAGACTATCTATCTATGTATATTTCCATCTATCATACTATCTATCGTACTATCTATCTGTCTGTCTATCTTTCAAAATCCTTAAAATCACTTTTAAAAATGTTTTTTTAAAAATGGCTTTGTCATGCCAGCATTCATACAGTAGTTGCATGATCTTGATAAACTCTGTTGTTCAATTAAAAAAGGTCATTTTGTACAGTTTTCTGAGTTTCAATTCATTTCCGTTCTTGCAGTTGTTTATGAGTGCAGAGGAAAGCAGATAATGTGATGTGTCTGTAGTGCTGATCCCTGTCCTCTCATTCAGATCAGCGTGAGAAGGGCTAGTGATCCTATGAAGACCGGAGGGGAGAACACTTCTCGGTGGTCATAATTAAATTGGCACGCTGTAAATTGGTTTAATCCAGGCCGGAGCATTATCTGGTTTAGTCACCGAGCCAGTTTGTGGATTTTCTCCAGTTTGAGGCCTTCTTAGCTTCGTCCGCTGGGAACGATTGCACAAAATCCCACCACCGATCCGTCCAGCATGTGAAGGGATGGACGGACCATAAATAATACATGTAGAAATCTTCTGAACTTGTGATAAATGAGCTTCTGCTCGTCCAAAATGGTGTTTTATTAGCTAATGGAGCGGTGTATAGATTAAAGGTCCAGTCCTGCGGTGCTGCTCGCTTGCATATTGATGAATTTCTCAGTGTACTTACTCATATTGTAGCGTATGGTTTTATGATGGAGTGCTGTGATCGTTCGTATTAGAATGTTTCCCTTTGTACCATCGTTCTACATATCAAATGATTTCCAGCGGCGTTTAATACGACCCGCGAGAATATTCCCTCTCTGATGTCCAAACACGGCCATTGAGATGATGTGAAGACGCCCGAGAGCTGGAGATACCTGCGCCTTTCATTATTAAACGCTGAGAAATTAAGGTGATAAAACTGAGGAATAAAATAATGTGCTGTAATCCAGCTTTCTGCTGAAAAAAAATTATGAAATACAGCTATTCTCTCATCATCTATCCATCCATCCATCCACTTTAATTCTTTAATTCAAGGCTTGGCCGTGGCAGCATTCATAGTTTATCCTGAGCTGTGCTTTTCTAATTAAGCATGACAGTTTTATAAATTTCAATTAAGTTTAGTTCTACTCCCCTGCTAATATGAATTGCAATTCTTTATCCAGTTTTCCTCAACTGAAATTCCTATAATAAATGACTATGTTTGTCTGCGTTGAACACTTTAAAGGCAGCTCATCTGATCAGAATAGTGCATTTCAAAAACACTTTCAGATCTTCATTAAAACCTCCTGCTTGTTGAGAGTAAGGCACTGTGCATTCATCGATAGCGAAGACCGAGGAGAACGTGTGGTGTGTCTTTAGATCTGAGATATCCATTAAACGTTTCTGTTTGCTTAATTATACATGTATAGTGCAAATAAAAGCACAGCAGTAATGGAAAATCATTGGTTTGTATTGTAATGCAGATGCCAGAGGCGACTCGTCTTTAAACTGGATTCTGAGGCTCCACAAAAGTGCCAGCGTCTCATCGATCTTACGCAGAGGAGAATAAATAGCGAGGCTGCTGCAACTCTCTATTTTAGTTGTTTTGACAGAGACGACATGCAGGAAAACATGTCTTTTTAATGGAATGGGTTTATCTTGCTGTGCGTTTGCTGCACTCTCTGTCTGAGTGCACTTCGACTGTATTTGATTATTGGAGAAGAGAGATGTGTGTGTGTGTGTGTGAGAGGTAATACTCTGAATATTAGCTTCAGTAATGGCTGGTATTATTTTCTGTCTGTCTGCAGCTGTATTCCCACCTGTCTCTCTTCATCGAGACGCAGCTAATTGATAAGCACGATAAACACATTTACAATTCCGATGGCAAAAGGCCAGTGTCTCATTTCCATACAAGTGCAAGAGAAGAAAACATCTGGTGCTACTGTAGATGACGATGAAATCTGATGGAATATGATCTAATATTAATGCAAACTATCCGTTCACCTGTAAATGCAAACGAGGTGTGGGTTAACAGTCAGAATACAGTTGAGAGAAAACACGAGGGATTTGGTTGTGTGTGTGTGTGTGTGTGTGTGTGTGAAGATCAGTTCAGAACTCGGTAAAGTCTAAGAAATAGTCTTTCGTGGGTCAGTCATCGTCAGAATACAGAGTAAAGTCGGTATTGTTTATAAGCTAGTCCAGTTTTTAATTGGATATAACTTTCTGTCATCACTAAATAAAGTTTTTATGATGCATTCAGCATTTAGCCCTTGAACTTTTGCATCTAGTTTTAAAATATTAATAAACTGAATAGCTTAAAATAAATTAAAATAGTTTAAAAAGCTTGATGTTATTTTTTTTTAAGTAGATTTAATAGTTTGAAATCTAAAGGTTGTAAGTTTGAGTTAAAAAAACAGAAGTCTCAAGGTTTTACTTTAAGTACTTGAGAGTAAAAATAAGAGCTTATGAAGGTTTTAAGTAGATTGACGTTTGAAGGGTTTCCGTTTCAAAAGGTTGACATTTAAAGGGTTTTATGTTGATTTAATTAACAAATTTAAATTTGAGTGTTTTAAGTGAATTTTATAAATGAAAATGTTAACCTTTTATAAGAATTAAGTTAATTTCATAGCTTTTTGATTGAAGCTTTAAAGTTTTTAGATCAAAGCAAACTAAATATCTAGAAGCCTAAGGGTTTAAAAGCTTGAGGTTTAGTGTAATTTGTTTTTAAGACTGAAGTGGGTTTAAAAGCTTGAAATATTTAAGTTGAAATTTACGGTAGTTTAAGGTTGAAGTAAACTGCGTGCTTTTTTTAAGTAAACCATACTCCAAATACAGTATTGCAAAAATGACTTTTAAAAGTAATGAATTTTTATATTACATTGCTCCCTAAAAAAGTAAGTCATTTAAAGAAAAGTAATTGTGTTACTTTTTCTCACCTAGGCTAAGTTTGCTTCCAAAAAACCAAAACAAAAAAAAGCTCTGGATTTGTATTTTAAATAAAGCTTTACTAGTTACTTGGAAAAAGTATGATTATGTAATATAGATAGATAGATAGATACATAGATAGATAGATAGATAGATGGATAGATAGATCGTACATATTTTCCGAGTTGCGAATTCATATGAATTACACATCTAACCCGCTCCTAAACCTACCCATCATTAGGGTTTATACAAATCATACAAAATGGTACGAGTGAGGTCATGTGAATTTGAATTTCGTGAGACTGTGTTCAGATCAAACCGGAGTCAAACTGAAGCCGACTGTAGTCCTGCTGGAGATGGGGATGGTGTTGCAGTACACAGTGAAGCTCTTCTTCTTCTGTTTACTGCGGCGCAGTGTTGGAATGTGACACAGCCCACACGGTTTCCAAGGATACAGTTCTCGAGAAAAGAGGCGATAACAAACCTCCATCTGTTCTGCTGTATTCATCACACATGCCCACGACCCATTTCCCCCAAAACTTCATCTGCCAGCTCGCAGTTCATTAGTGAATACTGCAAGCATCAGTTAAAACTTCTCTACACCGCTACATTGTGCTGCATCATTAATCATTGTCTCTTCCACAGCACTCGGCTACTTCCTGCCAGAGATCTTCAGAAACCCGCTGGACTATTTTACCACTACAATCCTCATTATTCAGGGGCTGGAAACCTAAATGCCAGAGTAAAATGCTTTCCTCAAACCTCTGATTAATACCTGTCCTGTACTGAATTCTGGCCCAGACCTGCTAATAGATCATCTGAGAATAACTGCAGGTGGGCGACTGTTAACAGCACTTACACACACATAAAGCCATGTGTACTGTAGAACAAACCTCAACTGCATTTGTTTTTGTTTTTTTAATTGCAAAATATAACTAAATTATTGCCCAGCTATTTATATAAAGTTATAATATATGCTAGCCCTAACTACCAAATGTTGCTGTCGTGTCACTGCAGTTAGTAGCGTTCACGTCTGTTTGATTATGTGCAACTTGTAACTAACTGCATGATTTTTACTGTATATTTCTGTCACCATTAATAACCTTAACTCTTAAATATAATGTAGAAACGTAATATTTTGTTTTGCATTGTGAAAAGCACTATACAAATAAACTTGAATTTAACTTTAATTTATATTATATATATTGCATGCATTCAATATAATAATGTAAAGTATATATACTGTACTAATGTAGTATACAGCAAACTACCTGATTTTTTACAATTGTGTTGTAAAATGAATGATATTGAAGCCAATTTTTTTTGCCTAAATTGTAAAATATACTATATTTAGAAACTCATAACCATTTTTTAATTTATCACAAAATGTAAATAAATTATCACCATGTTTATTTGTAATTATCAGATGTTTCTTCTGCTCATCGAGGCTGCATTTATTAGATTAAAAATCCAGAAAAAACTGTAATATTGTGAAATATTATTTTCAATTTAAAATAACTGTTTTCTGTGTGAATATATTTTAAAATGTAATTTATTCCTGTGATACAAAGCATCTTTACTCCAGTCTTCAGTTTCACATGAACTTTCAGAAATCATTATTTCAATCAATATTATATACAGTAGCAAATTCAGTTGATTAAAAAAAAATCACAAATTTCAAAATCATAGAATTTAACTGAATTTATTTACATAGTCATAAACATATATATACTATGTAACTAAATTAACACCCATTATATCGTAATATAGTGCATTAATCATAATAATATAGTGTAGTCAACTTCATAAATATGGATTCATGCAGCGTAAGCGTATGTTAAGAAAGTCTGTATATAAAAACTACAACAATAATAAAAATGTGGATGTATGTTTAGTATACATACTGTTTTTAATATTATTATCTATTTTATTTTATCATTATTTATTTTTTGATGAAAAATGTAACTATATAACTATAACAAGGCATGAAGATATTAAAATATTTAAAGATAGCATGCAGTAAATGCACACTTGTTCTCTTTGGGTGCTTCATCACATCAATAAATATAATTAAAAATTAAATTTTGTCCCAGTGTATTAATAGATTACAGGTTATAGAGCTTGTCATATTTTCACTGACCTTCTTCTGCTTGTACTTGAGCAGTCTGCTTCAGTCTTAATTGATTCACTCCCTCTGGTTCTCATCTGAGAGTTGGTAAATCATATATGCTGGCGGTTTAGATTGAGAACATGTGGCACGAGGTCTAACAGAAGCGAGGAGAGAGACACACACTGTGTTTAATGTCTGATAAAGGTCGTCTACACACATGAGATAAGAGACTGTTTGCTTCCTAAACTCAAACATAAGACTGACATGCTGCTAGTTCGGGGTTACGTACAGGCAGTGATGGATAGTAACTGGTTATATGTCATTTGGACTGGAATTGATCCCTCTTTATATTAGGCGGCTGTAACTACTATGTATTTATATTTAAATCAATCATTTGGTACAATGCACTTATTGTGTACATACGTGTTTTCACATTGTACTAAAAATCCTTATTTGGAAATAATTTCTGTACATTTATAATTACACTGTTGATTTAACTCATTATTAGCTTTTTTGGGAAATAGTGACCTAGTGTAATGTTTAATGCACTTTAGGTTGTAAATGTTTGCCATTACAATGGCTTACATAATGAAATGTAGTTAGTGTTAGGTGTTGATGATGGTTTTGCTGTTTCTCTGAGCTGATGGCTGGTGTTTGCTGGTGTAATGGTGTTGTGTTTGTGTTGAAACACAATCTGTTTCTCGTCTCAATCCAAACCTCGTGTCAGTGTGGAGCTGCTGGGTGACAGGTTGCTTCTTCAAGCTCAAATAAACATCCAGGAGATCAGAATTAAACCACAAAACCTGCTCGTATGTTTCCTTTGGAAGCTTGTTTTCTGTTGTCAGTATCTGCTGCTCTTTGAGGACATTGTGGCACTTTTTAGCTTATTTTTTTATGGGTATTCTTGTTATTTATTTATTTATTATTTTACTTTATTGTTTGTTTTATCACTTTTTATTTTATTTAGTTTTAATTTACCTGAATTTAATTCTTATACTTAATGATTGCCAAGCATTTTACCATTTTTTTTTAGAAAATCTTTATATTAAATACAAAGAGAAACTTGAAAGTCTTCAACCTGTTAAAATAAAGGTTTGGTTTAACTTTAAGAAACTGTGACAGAAATATCTTACATAGTACTTTTACTACTAATAATCAGAAAATTATTATTAATACTACTGCTACTACTAATAATAATACAATGATTTTTAAAACATTACAATATTTTAAGGAATATTTATCAGAAGAAAATATTTACCAGAATTTCAGAAAATAATTAAATACACAATACAGTGTTTCTGAATAATATATATATATATATATATATATATATATATATATAATGCAATACATAATTAATTATAATAAATAATTACATAATATATTATTATTGTTATTTATCTTGTAAAATAAAATAATTTATCCAGAGATGCTTTTGATTAATAAAATGTAATTTAACTTTTAAAAAGAAAAAAAGAATTACACATGATATTTACATCCCAGGTGATTGGCTGAAAAATAAACCTGTATCTGAAAGCTGACTTCATGCACATTCAGATGGATGTGGAAACTAATGGTCATTGCACTCCAGACATATGGACTTCATTTGTAAAAGCATGTTTCATAAATACACGTGTGTGTGTGTGTGTGTGTGCTGGAGGAATACACACCCAACAGCAGAGCTCTTGTAATTGTCCTGTTGTGTTTGAGCGTTACACAGGCCGTCACGGTTCAGTCCTCCAGCTCCTCCGTTTCGTCATTATTCTAAAGCTGGTCATTATGCCAACCATCTGCTCCACATTCAGAGACGAGATGCAGCTCTTGTCGTCTTTCTGCTGATGCCGTCTTATCAGTCGGGCCCTGGAGCCCGTCCAGAGAGACACACTTCAGGATTCAGCGCTCTCAGGAGCTTTGGACAGAAACTCTGCTGGAATCTTACAGCATGTGCAGTAATGCAGCAGACGTCGGGGTTTTTACACCACTGATGAGGAACATAATGCATCGAGCGCTCCGCACAGTCTGTGTTTATCAGAGTCAGTATTGTTTATTAGTTCTTATACAGTATGCTCACACTGCAGTTCAGTTTTAATCGGTTCTGTTCACAGCGATGCCCTTTTTTGGGACGCTGATGATCTGAAGTGCTCAAAAACAATCACACCTAAAACTCAAGGTGTGTTCAAAACATGTAATTCATGGGCATGCTTCTTTCTCTTTAAGGCCTCATAAGAACTTGGACACATTAGTTTTAGCACATATACTGTATTCACAGTTTATATTTCCCTTTTTAATTATTTTACCAAACTGAGAGAGATCGTGCAAAATGCAGGTTATTGTTTATTTTATACTGACTTGAATAAGAAATTCCACATAAAAGATGTTTACATACAGTCCAGTTAAGAGAAAATAATAGTTTTAAAAATGACAGTGTTATTTAGGGAAAATAGGAAAAATGTCCATTCTGTGTTTTCACTTTTAATCAGTGTGAAGGCCGTAAATAATAGATCAGACTGACAAATTACATTCAAATACTAAATTGCTAGATTTATTTGTGTCTTGAGCACTGAATCCAACTAAAGACGTCATGTGACAACTGATGCACTTTACTGTGTTTGCATTTGTTACTGTTTCTTATTCTATTTTATTACGGTTTTTATGTTCTAATAAAGCATCTTATTTATCTTAAGATAACAAACAAAGGACATGGCCATGATGGTTCACAGTAAAAAAAAACATAAAATTTACAGTAAACAAACATTTGAGGTTTTACGGTTTTAAGTTCATTTTACAGCTACATACCGTAATTTCATGAACTGATATTATGTTAATATACCAACCTATTAAAGTAGTGAAATCTGTTTTGTAGCTTTGAAATACACTGATAAACACCAAAGGCAGATATAGATCAGAATCCCTCTGATATTTCTTCTGGTTTTGAGTGGTCGAGCGCACTGCATTGTGGGAAGCAGCATCACACATTGTGCAGTTAGTTTTCATGGGTTTGTGTTTGGTGTGATGTGAGTTTGGAGCTCAGCATTAGTGACGGTGTCGCATCACGAGCGAAGCTCTTAATTAGCGCCCCGAGCTCTTCTCAGACTCTGGCGTTCTGGAGTTCTCTCTGAGAGAACGTGCTCTGCAGATCCTCCATCTGTGTGTGTGTGTGTGTGTGTGTGTGTCGAGGTCGGCCTGATCCGCTCTATCTGTCGCTGCTTCCCACAGCCGGAGCCCATGCCGTACGGTTCCTCTGCTGCACAATCGATAGTCACCCCGCGGGGCTCGGAGAGAAAGATCAAAGATCCCAGTCATCAGTTCTGACAAAGTCTCTTTTTCTCCTAAATGTTTGCTCTCTCTCTCTCTCTCTCTAATTCCTGCGTGTTTTGTTGAACTTTTGAAGCGCTCCAAACTCTGCCGCTGAAAAGCCTCCCGCTTCCCCCCAAAAATGGAAGTTTAACTAATCAGAAATGTCAGAACAAAATGTAAAACATCATTATCTGACCTCTTTTAAATGCTGTTTCCCGACCTCTTAGATGCTATAGTTTGCTCTAAAATGAAAGTGAACTATTCTAGTTGGAAATGTGCTCAGTCTCTGATCATCCAAGATTGAGACGAGTTTGTTTCTTCCTGATTTCTAGAGAAATAGCTCAGCGAAGGATGCTCTACAGTGAATGTGTACCGAGTCCAAACAGCACAAAAGCTGAAACAAATACAGCATTTAATTCAAATACAAGTACATAATAACAATAATGTTCTGGTCTGAAAAAGATGCACTTTATTATGGGCTCATATTTGAGTTAAAAACCTTTTGATGATGGATGCGTTTCATCTTTAGTCTTCTCCACTGATGGACTGGAGTGCTGTGGATTATTCTGATGTTTTTATCAGACTCTCATTCTGACGGCACCCATTCACTTCCATTGCTGAGACACATTTCTCCAGACTTGATGAAGAAACAAACTCACCCTAATCTTAAAAAGCCTGAGGATATTTTTATTTTTGCATGAGCTGTTCCCTTAAACAGGCTGTTAAGATCTGTTCGCTTAAAACCACCACGTCTTCAAAAAACAATTTTCAGTGGACTGTTATAAAACATTGTCCTGTCAACACCTGCATGATCTTCTATTTTCCGTAACCTGTCAGTCACAAAAGCAGATAGAAGGTGCTATTTTCCTTACAAAAGATGCATCATAACAGCCATCAACGTATTTCCGGCTCTCAGATCTTAACGCTGGCAGCTCAGTGATCTGTCATACTAACGCTATTGACTTCAAACCTGCTGAGATGACAGGTCTGAGTATGCATGAACACAAATGTCATTTGAGAGCTATATTGGGAGGATTTTCTGGGCGTAATGACATAAGAGCCAATATAATGTTTTGTTGGTTTAAATAACCTCTCGTGTTTTGTGAAGCACATGTTGCGCTTGTTATCTTTTATTGTGATATATTTAGTTCTGCGTATTATGGCTAAAGCATCTATGGAAGCTTTTTTTTGCTATGGATTAAATTATTATTATTTTTTGCTCAGAATTGTGAAAAAGACAGAATTGTATGATGTAAACGTACAATTGTGAGGAGAAAATGTCAGAATTGTGAGATAAAAATTCAGAATTACCCTTTTCATTTTGTGGAAATGAAACTTAGATTTTAATATAAACATGCATTTCTGAGGAAAGTTTTGAATTTTTGAACTTTTTTCTCATTGTATGTCGCAATTTTGTCACAATTCTGGGTTTATATATCGGTTTATTTATATTTATATATTCATATAATTATGAATTTGTCTTATGAAAAAGCTTGCAGGTATTTTGAATCTTAAAGTTTATTTTATGCAATTCTGAAAACATATTATTCTCAGAATTGCAAGAAAGAAATCTAAAAAGACCTGCTTCCACGGTCTCCTGTGTTTGTGTCTGAGTAATCTCGGTCAGTAAATCCTGATAATATCTGCTGATAATAGACTCTGGTGAGGCTGATCTAATGAAATGCTTTAACGCAGGAATATCAGCACACTTCCCGACAGAGACGAGTGACGTGAGGGAAATGATCCTCAGAAAGGAAGGTGTGCTTGATAAAGATTAGTTTGTGTTCAGTGTAATGAACAGCTCAGCTCTGAATCTCCACACGCTCGGTGCTCGCTGTTTTTATTTCAATAAAAGCAACTGCAGTTTGATCTGTGTGCAACCGTTGTAAAGCAAATGTTTTACTGTGATATATTATCGCAATATAAAAATGGTAACTGCAACAAAACAAGTAGCTAAATGCAGAATTCTTACATATGAACCAAAGATTTAGAATAAAATATCAAAATTCAGAGTTTTTATCACACATTTATTTTCTCAGAATTGTTTATATTGCACAATTCTGACTTTTCCCCACAATTCAGATTTTATATATAGCAATTATATAATTATCTCTCTCTCTCTCTCTCTCTTTATATATATATATATATATATATATATATATATATATATATTAAAAGACACATCTAGATTTGACCTTCTTACACTAGCATTTTTATTAATTTCTATTCTATCTACAGTACTTCTATCTATTATTTGTTGTTGTTTTTATTAAAAAGTATATATATATATAAATATCTACTTTTAATTATCATTTAATATAACATGATCCTATAACACTAGCTCTATTTCTTCTATCTAAAAGAAGGGGAAAAAAGAAATATTGAATAAACCTTGAATAAAAGCATCTGCTTAATTACTAAATGTAAATGCAAATGTATATTTAAGTCTATCTTAAAGAGAAAAGTTTACTTTAATGTTTTTCACATTTTCTACTGAATTTTTATTACTATTAATGGTTTTTGATTAACTTTGATTAACTATTAATCAAACGTTTCTGGGTGGTGGAATGTAACATGTAACATTACACAGCAAAGATTTGATCCACACACCTAATTCTCTTTTTGACCTATTGTAAAAAGCTTAACCAAAATACATTTAGGCCATCTAACCAATCGGTTTTCTTAAAACGTGTCTACCAGTTTATGACAATGGCTAGTAATACATTTATCTGTAATGAATGTAATTCATGCTATGCTAACGAGAACGCATGGCGTTGACGATCTCAATCTTTTGTCTCAAACATACCTTCGTCCCATCGTATTTTGTTTTTCAGATGAAGCACTCAAATGTAAACATGGCACTTGAACAATTTTAACAATAAAAAACAATTAACTAATGGCAACTAACAATAAATTAGTTGACAAAATGGTCGCTCCAGTCAAAATGGCATCCACACAAAAAAAGCTGCTCAAGCACGTGTACAGATGTGACGTTTTACAGGTGACGTTGTACACACACACACACACACACACAATATACTGTATATATATATATATATATATATATATATATATATCATACTACTTATGATAATTTATTAAATTACAACATTGTTATCATATTCAAATGTTCCAAACAAGGCCGATTCATTTTGTCAATAACACTGCTCACTGAATCTACCCATCTGTTTTAAGAATTAACAAATACAATACAAATTACACACCTTTGATGAATAACTGTGCTCGACTGTTGATGAAACACATCTTTCTTGATTCTTCAGTTGATTATGAAGATGAAATATTGTTTGTTTTATCTTAAGTTTTGATTTCATTTGTAATCAGGTACACATAGGCCTATATGTGTGTGTGTGTGTGTGTGTATGATGTATAAAGCTAAAAGAATGACAGTGAAGTTTTCAAATTGTTTTATCTTTAACCTTGTAAATAAATACAACATAATATTTGAAGGTTTGTGTTCCTATAAAACACAGGTTTTCTTTTTTCTTTGAATTTGCATGTTGTGTTATTCAGTACAACACACTGTACTACTCAAACATGGTAAAACCTGTGTTTCAGTGATTCGCGTGCTTGAATTCCTCACAGATCATGCGCGCACAACGGTTTGAAATGGGCTCGCGGGCTCTCATTTCTTCGCATGTAGATCTGTTTTCCTCTTGTGGAAATGAGCATCAGTGGTACGCTCGCTTATCAATAGCATAGATTTGCCGCTATACAATACTTTTTTTTTTTTTAAGAAAGCATGATAGAAATTCCTTTTCTCCATTATGGGATCATCCAGTCTTGGTCTGAGTTCCCCATAGTGATCTGCAAATAATGAAAAGAAAATAAATTAAATCAAATCTTATATAATATATATATAGTTTATATTTAAATAGTTTATTACCAGTAAACACAGATGACAGCAATAGAAATATTGAACGAATATGCTGAATGACAGCTGCTCTCTTCCTACAAAATAACAACTGTGAGATGTATTATAGCTTACCTTGAGGTAATTCACTTTTTTAGTGTCCTGTTTCTTTCTCTTGTGGGTTCCTGTCAAAGACTTTTTAAAGATTGTTTACAGCCGAGAACACAAAGAATTTATCCTGTTCGTAGTTGGGAGTTGTAAAACTGACATCTGAAAGACGTCTGCCAGACAATTATAGCAGATGCTTTCCAGATCGAGAGATCTTTAACAAACATCTTGCAGACGTACGTGTGCTATCTGGGTAGTCTTCTATCATAATAGGGGTATGGATTATCTACAAAAACTTTATACATGAGATTTTTGCTAAAGAAAAAATATATATAGTAAATAGTACAGTACATATAGTACAATTCAAAATATTATAATTTATTTTAGAAAAAAACAAAATGCACCAAAATGAATCCAAAAGATATCATTAAAATCATCCATAACTACCTAAAAGTAATTATGTAATGTATAAAACAATATTAGGTTCTTGAACTGTTTTCCATATTTATTGTACTTATGTTTTTGTGTCTTGAGGCTGATGTGTTACTTTTGTCTTCAGCATTATAAACTGTTTTCCCAGCTAATTTTGTTATTGTAAGCACCAAAGACTAAAACTTTACAGTAAATATATTTTTTAAATGTTGTCAAGATTGGGATATTTGTTATGACGACATATCTGCAGATAAAAAACACAAGACAAGACATCATGTTGTATAAAACAGATTTCAGCAGCATGTCTGATAACAAAATTTTTTTAGACACATCCCTAATCAGATCATCAGATATGACTTGAGTCTCTATAGACAGCTTAAATAGTCTGTCAGACTGAAAACAAGATTGCAGAGCAATGAGTAAAATTTTTCTAGACATCTTCAGTTCACATTGTTTTGTCATGGCTATGACATATGTAAGACATATGAATTCATGACATATGAATCAGACACATAAGATTTGATCAGAACATTGAAACAATAGGAGCCACATTCCACAGAGAGGCCTCGCGCAGACAGGAAGCCATATATCAATGGTTGCATACCCCTTTACAAGCAGACCAACAGACATTTTTGCAGAACAGCTTGAACATTCACAAAAGAATACATATTGAGAATATGTAAATATTGTGCAAATAACCAAGATAATGGTCAAAGACACAGGACATCATTATCATTACATGGGCAAAATAATTAAAGATTGTATTGGATAGATCCCCAATCCCCCAGCTCAGGATAGCTTATGACCAGCCAACATTCCTCATGAGACCTTTAACCTCTAGTTTTCACTAAAACTGAACTCACATTCACAAGACTGGCACAAAACTGCTCTTTCCATGCCTATTTAGGCCTGAAAATATACTAATATGAACTTGAATCACTGATATGCATAACTGCATATTTTATTATATTTAATCATTATGTGTTAATCACTGATTTTATATGTGTTTCAATAACTTACAAATGGTTTTTACTTTAATAGCCGTGTTTAGTTTAGCTCGAAATGTTTCTTTCCACCTATTCTTAGTCAAATGTATTGTATTCATGTTCTAGAAATCAATGTTTAAAATAATACTCTGCAAAGCCGGAAAACTTTGTGACTTGAAAAGCATGTGACTTGATTTAGATTTGTGGTTGGGAGGAGAAATCTCACGACACCCGTAGCCAGAATGATCTCTATTGGTTAAAACACGATTTTGGGATGCGTCCAAAGATGAGTTTAAAACTCGGGACACTATTCAAATCGCTCTCAACATGCTTATAAAATGGGCCATTCCACAACTACAGCACTCACTCAGTTAACTGATTATTGGCTACAGGAAATTGATAATAAGTATTTGCTGGGCACAGTATTTTTAGATCCAAGTGCAGTCTTGGATGTTCTAGACCATAGTATGTCATTAAAAAAGTTAGCTTGTTATGGATTTGAACCAACGGCTGTTCGATGGTGTAATGTTCCGCCTTTTTGGGCCGGAATGCAGCGTGTCTCAGCCTTCCGAAAACTAAGGGAGAAGGCTCCTAGGAAATTTCTGACTTTGGTTCTTAAGTTACAGAGTTACAATTTTGATTCTTAAGTTTTATATTTAATTTTACTTTTCACCTT
>JAUMHR010000059.1:16836921-16860394 GCA_032361145.1 Enteromius fasciolatus | reverse complement strand
TATTGAACCTGTGTTTTAGCTCCACTCAGTGGACATTTCTCTTTGAAACTGTGGTGAAATGTGCAGTAAGGTATGCAAAAACAGTGTTGCACAAAAAGAGGCACATCTTTCTATGAGACCAGGTTGGATCTCGTCACGTATTCGTGTCGAGTGGAATGCACGATTGAAAGTCAGCGGTCTTGGGTTGGCTAATGCTGATTAATTGGCTTCAGCATGAATCTGAACCTGCGGCAGAGAAATGGTAAGACGTGTCAGAACAGATATGTGTGATGGGCTTTGCAGCAATTGTAAACTACAGGAAGCTCACCAATTGTTTCTCTTGTACATGAAATCAATTATACTGTATGCACTAGAGAAACAACTGGTGAAATTGGAGATCAAATGGAAATGGAGTGTTTCTGCTATGCATGCTCTGTATTCAGCTCAGCTCTGAAATATGAAGTTAACACCCATGCTTAAAGTGGAAGGTTTTCACAGCAGAGCCTTAAGAGTCATTTTGATTCAATAAACAGCTCTTAATACAAACATTTTTCTATTGTTTTCATTTTTCACAACGTTGCATGGAAGTGTCGTCCGAGATGGTCCGGTTCTCCTCTGGGTGATCGCTTGTTTTGTCCTGATCTTCTGAAGTCAGCGTGACAAATTCAGCGCTAGTTCCCTACTCAGCGTCCTTGACACACTTCTGCAAGGTGGACACAGTGACCCCATCAGCTGGTGCTGTCCAGATCCCAGAGGACAGTAAAGCCCAGAGCCTCGACCGCATCCATCTTTGCGGCCCACCGCTCCCCTTCAAACGCCGTGGGCTCCCCTCGTGATAATTCCCCATCCGCCTTTGATTAATGCCTGTTTACTTCAGCAGGTCAAACCATTTCAGTTTGAGGAGGGGAGAAATTATGTGAAAGAAAAGTGCAATTACTCAGGGCTTCAACCTGCCAGCTTCAGGTTAAAGGACGAAGACTCTCGAAGCCGGTGGAGAGATCTCAGCTAATGAGGGAAGATATTGCTCTTAGACCTGCAGATCTTGGTTAAGTTTCTGTAAAAGAGCAACTTTGCTTCAGATGTTTCTCCTGTATTTCCTCTGGAGAAATAAAACCCATAAATGAGTCACTAGCTGTCATAAAAGTAAGAGCTCTATATGAATGCAGCTCGCTTGTCTGAGTATATGTTGAGATGACTTTTGATTGCTGACTATGCAATGGAAGTATTATTTTCCAATACAAATCCACTACAAAAATAAATCTTATTTAATACTTTTGTTTTGTTTTTCAGTACTTATATCTAAACTGTCTAAAATCAAGATACATTTAATTAGGAAACAAAATGACCTAGTATAATAACATGCTTTTTTTAGAGATTTCTTTTTAATAATGTTTGTAATGGGATTATTATAGTTAACTAAAACCATTTGAAATTAATTTAACACAACAAAATGAAATAGAAAAGGAAATAAAAGAATCTTGTTCAACATTTCTCATTATCATTTAGTTTCATTTCATAAAATAACTACAACTGAAGAATATGCACATAATTATATATTTTTTAGAAAAATCCAGTTATATAAAATAATTTATATAACTTTTTATATAAGTTAAAACTAATTATATAATTATAAATTAAATAATTATAAAAAAAACATATCAAAAATAATTTAAAATGACCATACAACAAAACGATTACAGCTTATAAAAATAATAATAATAAAAATGTAAATACAGTTAATATAAAATAAAATAAGAATAGTATCTCAGTTATACTTATATAACACTGGCAGTATAAAATAATAATAATAATATAATAAGAGATTGACCTGATATTATATTATAAGTATTTCAGATCTTGGCATATATATTTCCATGACTTTTTCAGGTCTAAAAATCACATTTAAGATAAAACTTGCCTGAAACTGACTTGTGACCCTAACTCTGATTTATCCAGCCGCTTCGGATGTTATCACTCGATTAAATGGGTCGTTATCAGTCGTTATCATCCCATTCATATGGGTCAGTAGGGACCTGCTGCACCAACTGGTAGGCTGTTATCATCAATCGATCGTACGTTCACACTGTACGACAATAATACTGTTTTTGTATCATAGTAAAGGGTAGGTTTAGGGTTGGGGTAGGGGTAAACATAATCTAATCGGTAGAAAAATGTATTGAATTTTTAGTTTTACCAGTAGGTGCAGCAGGCTCCTTCTGACCCATATGACTGGGCTGATAACCATTCAATCCAGAGATAACATCCGAAGCGGGTGATTTATCTGTAAAGCTGCTTTTGCAATTGATATTATATCAAGTGCCCTATATTAATGTAGTTCTTATATAAATGTCTGTTTCATTTTTTTTCGAGTCTGTTTTGTGTTATTTTAGGGGTAAACTTGAAATCTAAATGATTTGTAAATGAGATGTGAGGTTACCAGGAGAAACATCTGAGATGCGAGTGGCTTCAGCAAACTGAGAGAAATATTTAAGATAGTAAAGGGTGTTTTTGTTTCCTGGAGGCTCAAGATTTCTCAGCTCGTCTCTAGAGGACGCTTCTCGCCCTTGCTCTGAATAGGAGGTCAGATGTTTGGAGGCAGGTGAGCAGAAGTGTTTGTGGGTGTTTGTTTGTTATATGGAGGAGTGAGGCTTCGGTGCCAGTGTTTTTGGTCATGCACGTATGAATGCATGCATGCAGGTGGGCGTCAGTTATGAAGAAATAAACAAAACACTTTTATGTTCTTAAAAAGGTCACGGAGATTCTTTGAAATTGACTCACGCTGCTTGTTCACTGCGCGAGGGTTGATGAGGGTCTCTGTTGTTCTCCAGCCGTTTCCTCACATTGTTCTCACATGCTGATGGTTATTACAGACATGTGGAGACGTCTTCTGCGTGTGGGAGTGCATGATGGTGTATGAAGACGCAGGATGGGCTCATTAGTCTGCGGAGGTAAACACAAGCACAAAGACACCAGCTGAAGGTAATGATCTGTTTGCTCTTCATCAATCCCACACACACAAAGCAGCACCGTAAGCCCTGTTTAATGCTGTTTGCTAACAAACTACTCACCCTGAGTACTTAACTTTGGCTTGTCACTCGTCTGCGAGACGATTCCTCAAAGATGAACTCAAATCAGACACATAGCAACATAATAAAATACATTAACTACTGCATGTGCCAGCAATGCTCATTCAGAAAATTACTTAATGAATGGTTAAATGAAGATTATGTCAAGATTTTATCCGATATAAGATATATAGGATTTTATATATGTATAGTGTATATTTCTTATATGTATATAAACACATGGATGTGTGAATTTAAGGAAAAAAAGTTTATATATTTCTATATAAATTATATGAAAAAAAAAAAAAAAATATATATATATACACATGTATGTACAAATTATATACTGTATATGTGTATTTATATATTGATAAATATAATCAGTATACACACATAATATGTAAGCAATTTTGATGCAATTAATCGCAATTAATCATTTGACAGAACTAATTTTAAATAAATGTTAAATTTCCTTTTTTATTTTAATTTTAAATGTTAGTAGTTTTGTTGTGTGTTTAGACATTTCTATAATTTTATTTTTATATTATTATAGTGTTTTCATTTATTTAATATTTTTTATTAATTTTACTTATATTTATTATTTTATTTATTTATTGGTATTATGTTGTTGTTGTTGTTTGGATTTAGTTTTAATTAAATTTAAAAAAAAAAAAGAAAAAATCTGCAGAAATGTACTGTTAACAATTAATAAGTGAAGTTATTCATTACTTTAATCAAAACAATTACTCTGTGCAAGATTCAGCTTTATAAATTGTTATTAAAGTGACTTGACTAGCCAATGTAATAACACTTGAGTTTCAGGCTGTAACAGAAATTAGGTTTTAAGCTGAAGACCTCTAATTTCTCGTCTGATTTGATTCATAAGAGAAACACGTGTGTCCTTCTTTGTCTGTGGATGTTTCTGGACGCTGTGCTCGTCTCACGGGTGTCTGGTGCTCCACAGGTGACCTGGAAACACATGATTGATGACATTATTTAAAGGGCTGCTCCAGTTCTGTAAGTGTTGGCTGATGAGAAGTCGATTTCAATAATCATAAAAATTCAAGCCATGATGATTTGCAGGGGCGATTTGGCCCGTTAGAAAGTAAAGTTGAGTAAGTATTGATTATGTCCCTAAAAAATGTTCAATCTTAATAAAAAAAATAAAAGTATTCAAAGGTTTTACCCAAAGAAGGGAAAATGAAATCTTTTCCAAACAATTCAGCAGAGGATCCCATATGGCACTGCTTCATTGCTGTGAACTCAACTCATTAAAACACAGTTGAGTTGCCAAACAGAACATTGTAAAGACTAAATAAAATGCAACCTGTTTTGCTTCCTTAATGTGATGCAGTTTAGAATAAACTTGATTTTAGCCGTCAGGAACTGATTGCATGGTGTAAAGAATCTCTATTTGAATAGAGGCTTTAAAAACATTTATTATTATTATTTGTTCACTGATGAATTGTGCTGGAAAATATAGCAATACAGAAAATAATGCCATTTTTGATTATGTGTTATTTTAGCATTTTAGTTTTGAGACAAGGAAAAACACTATTTATATTGCACATTTCAAATACAAAGGAAACGTCGGAGTGACTCGACTGAAGGGGAACTCAAAATGCTTTACATAAAATGATCACAAGACGTGCATATACCAAATTAAAAAACATTTCAATGCTTCTCTTTGAATGTTTGCTTTCTAAATCTCATTTAAATTTTAGTTAGTCAGGTGTATATTCAATAGTTTTGTTTGTGTACACACACATACTTGCATTTGTGGTTTACGGGGACTCTCCATAGCTGTAATGGTGTTTCTACTGTACAGACTGTATGTATTGTCCTACACTGACCCTACACCTAAACCTACCCCTTACAGGAAACACACACACTTTTACATTCTCAAAAAAAATTCATTCTGTGTGTTTTATAAGCGTGTTTCCTCATGGAGACCTAACAAATGTCCCCACAAGGTCAAAATTTACTGGTATTCCTATCTTTGTGGGGACAATTGGTCCCTATAAGGTGATAAATACCAGGTGCACACCTCCACACACACACACACACACACACACATATATGCATACAGTATACAGTTTTTTTTTTCTTCAGATTTTACTGTATTTTTTAATGGTTTTAGAAAAACATTTCAGCCAGTTACACACATGCACACACACACACACACACACATATATATATATGTGTGCGCAACTGGCTGAAATGTATTATTTTTTCATGTTTTATTGTATATTGTTTGAATGGTTTTAGATATAATAACCCGTGTTATTTCTAAACGGCTATAGATGTGTCATGGACTCACTTATAGTGTAATTATATGATTCAGATTTTTTTGAAATGCCAGTTTGACTCTGATCAATCAGAGTAAAGCCACACTGGATTGTTAGTCGTGAGTGAATACTGTGTGTTTAGACCACAACAGCCTAAGTGAAAACAGGCTTTCTCTGGTGTGTGAGCTCCATCAGGACTGACCTTTTTACAGCTGTTCAGCTTTGATCCGCTGCTGAATCATTCGCCACCAGGTTTATGACATTGACAGGATACACACATCGGCTCGCATTTAGTATGTTTTTAATTCTTTTGAATTACGGCGACATTGGTAGAGTCCTCATAAACCACCTTGAAATTGGAATGCCTCTGTCATGATATTAAACACATTTGTGTCCTCATTGATCACAAAAACCTACACACACACAAACACTCACACACAGCTCACTCAAAAACAGGACACAGTGTGCTGGGAGTTGGACTTGTAACCCAAAGGTTGTGGGTTCGAGTCCCAGGTCCGGCAGGGATCGTGGGTGGGGTTAGTGAATAACCAGCGCTCCACCTTGAATACCACGACTGAGGTGAGACCCTTGAGCAAGGCACTGCCCACTGTTTCGGGTGTGTGTTCACGGTGTGTGTGGAAGGGTTTTTCTAGTATGGGAAACCATACCTGGCCACATATCCCGTCCTTTGAATCCATCAGTTAACATCATGAGAAGACAAAAGCTGCAACAAGTCTCACATAAAGATGTTTTTAACTAAAATCCGTAATCCATAATAACACCTCCTGCTGTAAAAATAAGCATCTCCTATCATCTCTCACATCAAAACCCAGACACATATTAGTTTAGCATTATTATGGAAAAAACATGGCTTCTCCAGATGTTAACTGATGGACTGGAGTGCTGTGGACTCTCATACTGGCTGAACTCTTCCTGTAAGTGGGTTTTTATACATCATGTTTGAATCAGAAATAGGTAGAAACCAGACAGGATGGCTGATTCAGAAATGTTAAGTGGCGTTCAGCCTAAACCTCGTTAAAATGAGCCAAACGGAACAAAGAAGGAACATAGCAGAATGTTTTATATCGTGGCTTTGCTCTCGCTCAGACGTTGATCTGCGGTGTTATTTAGCAACTTTTAAATGCCCCAATTATGTACATCACTGGAAGATTACTTCTCGTGATTACAGCAATAGCGA
Organism: Enteromius fasciolatus; assembly: GCA_032361145.1. Classification (NCBI taxonomy): domain Eukaryota; kingdom Metazoa; phylum Chordata; class Actinopteri; order Cypriniformes; family Cyprinidae; genus Enteromius; species Enteromius fasciolatus. The sequence continues at coordinate 16,853,864 of JAUMHR010000059.1, read as the reverse complement.
GGTGAGACGGCGAGCGTATTTCGCGTGTTAATGGGCTCAGTTGTTTTGCGCAGTGGCGATGAGCAGGTAAATCGATATTTTGCCTGGTGGATTTTTTTTTGTCTCGCAGGAGAAACAGTAATGGAGGTGGACTGTAAATAAGCAGAAGGCCTTCTTGACAAATGAATCCATTAACATTTCCCAGTGTCGCCTGGCAAGGAGACTTGCTGTTTATGGGGCAGAAAAAACAGGCCTGTAAATCTGACGATCGGCGGAGACCCGAAACCTGCGTGTTCATGATGCAGCACTTTATCTGGCTCTGGAATGGCATCTTTATCTGCTTAAATTAAGTTTTGATTCCTTGCCACATACGGTGTTGCAAATCACTTTTAACGGCGATATGGAGAGTGGCACTAAAGTCGACCCGTGACCATGAAAAACGGCTTTTTATTTTGTAGCATCCTTGTGTTGTGCCGCCTCAGTTTAACCCCTGCGTATTCTCTCAGCATCATCTATCACAGAAAAGTCATTGAGTCAAGGTTTATGGGCAGAGTAAATTTCCAATTTAAATTTGGTTTTAGCACCGTGTGTCAGAGAAGGATTCCCTGACTTCTGTTTCACTTCATAACGCCAGCCTGAAGTCAGCGCTTTAGAGACGCTGAGATTGATGAGTTTTTTTTCCTCTCAAGGACGCCCATCATTCGCTCAGACTGTTAACGTCTTTGTTAACGGAGGAGAAGGGCTGTCGTGACAATGACTGACAGGCCTTTCATCATTAGCAAACGCTGACTGACAGTTTGGGGGAAAGCATCAGTGAACTGAGAGAGGTGCGTTTATGTTGATGTTGCTGTTTAGGTTTGATTAGAGCAGATTTTCTCAAGCGGTTTTTCATCAGGATTTGTACAGAAAAACAAAAAAGGGGTGTAGAAACTAATCACATGTGGAAATTCACAGTACATTTAACAAATAATTACAATGAAACGGCATTAACATGTTGAATTAATCATGACATTTTGAAGTAGACAAAGCAAAGTAGTATTTTCTTGTAACAAGTACTTTAATTGCTTTATTTACAACAATGAAACATTTGTTCTAGTGTAGATTTTACATCAGTGGTCTTAAAATCAATTCCTGGAGCACCACAGCAGAGTTTAGCTCCAACCAGCATCAAACTGAAGACCTTGATTATCTGAATAAATAAAACCCCACTAAAATTACAAAACCTTTGATTAAAAAAACTAAAAAACATTTTCATTATTTAATAAAACAGACACTAAATGGACATTATTGACATAAAAATATATATATTATTTTGTAACATATCATTTTATTTCAACTTATCACCAAGGCACATTTTCTCAAATTTTATTTTAATTTAGGTAAACTTTATTAAACTTATTGTACTGAAATAACTAATATATATATATATATATATACATACACTTTGCGGACAAAACCTGCAAAAAAAATAAATAAATAAATCCACAAATTATATATAAATAAATACATAAATGTAACAGTTTTGGGGAAAATAAAAAAATAAATGCTAAAGGAAATGCTAAACTGAAAGTAGATTTTTTTTCCTTTCAAATGTTTACATTCAAATTTGAATATAGCTCCATATTTATTTATTTATTCATTGTTTTTGCAGGTTTTAGCCCCCATAACACACACAAAACTACATACAATTATAAAAACACAAATAATAAATTGCTAAGACTTTAAAATGAAATATATATATTTATATTTGTAAAAAAATGTTTTCATGACTATCCTCTTAGCTAATATTTCCCATACAGTGACTTATGCTTGTATATTATTTATTTATGTGTTTCTACATTTATTTATTTATTTATTTATACTTAAGTAATTTTTGTCCTCCATACGCTTGAACCATGTTTATACTAACCACAGGCAAGCTCATCAACTGTGTTGTAATATTATTTTTTAATTTTATGTCTATGTGCAGAGAAAAAAACATCCTTTCACTGCACATCATATGTGTGCCAGTTTATTTGATTTCTATTTGGCATGAATTTGCACTCAAAGCATAACTGGACTCGTGACCTTTGACACGGAAAAGCTTGCAAAAACTGACGAGTTATGATCAATGTGCATTTCTCATTACTTTTCTTCTGCTGTCCGTGACCCATCAGAACCTGTTTCTGGATCGAAAAGAAGAATCTAATTCACCGCTGCTGCTGATTAATATCAGCCCAATTAATAAAAGCATAATGGATTCTTAACAGTTTTACCACCATTTCAATAAAAAACGTACTTCCGCTAAATGGGGCATATGCAAAGAGCACTAAATGTCTTATTTATGCTTGAATGTCAGGAGCATCTGAATTAATTCAGCTTTATCCCTGTTCGGTCTGCGGCCAGCCATTCGTGTGTGCTTTCACTGCAGGGTCATTCGCTTGAGATATCTGGACTGACAGTAAAATACCAGCCAGAGCCATTAGGTTTGAAGAACAATCCATCTCCTCATACTTTTAAAAAAGTACATTACAGTGACTCACAAAAGACACATTCATAGAGCCGATCGAGCGCTAGCGTTCTTCAGATGCTCTAATGTACGCCAAGATATAATGCAGCTTTATATTAAGAGCAAATATTTCATGGCTTTATTTCTGCCCTCTAGAGGCTCCGTTCAGTCTTGGGACTTGCAGGTTTGTTTTTAGAGTCAGGAGTAAATCAAACTACACCATATGCAAATGTAAAATATGTCAAGTGATGTAAAAACACAACATCTATCAGAAATGAGAAAATAATTATATATTAACATATATCTAGCCCAGATGTAAAACATTTATGAACTTTATTATGTATTTTATACATATATATATATATATAAATATATGTTTTTTTGTTTTTTTTACAGTATATCACTCTAAATGTAATTATGCACTGTTGATATTGTATAAGGGAATATAAAAAAATGTACGTTGTTATATATACTTTGTTGGCGTTTGTGTGTGTGTGTGTGTGTGTGTGTGTGTGTGTGTGGTCGCTGTGATTGATTTTGAAGTGAGACATGATCCTGGATCAACATTACTGTCTAAAAATATAGACTTATCCCAGTCCCTACCTCTAAACCTACCCCTACCCAAAATGTATGCCTAAAATGAGTGTGAAATGATAGCTGATTAACAAGGGTGTAGAAGCACCTAACCCTGATCTTAAGCCTAAAACAGATATTTCCAGAAAAATTGTTCCTTAATTCTGATTGGTTGATTGGAATGTTATTCCAGGAACATCTTGTACTTGGTGAAATCATGCTCACCATGTATATATATATAGCAAACACTTAATTTTATAGTTGCACCTGTTAGTTGCTTTTTAGCATGCATATTACTATATATATATACATGGTTGCTAAATAAGGGCATATAAAAATCATCATATACAGTATGGCATACATATGTTCATATGACTATAGGGATTTTATTTATTTTATAAATTCTTATTTTTATCTATCCAGAGAATATATGTGTGCAAAAATGGTACATAATGTAATAATAATATATATAAAAATATGCTGACCATATATGCACCTTATAAGTAACATATGTATAGAGCTATCTGTTGACTATTTTTCATATTTTACCCAATTCATAATTAGCTTGCTTCATTAAAATAAACCTACATTTAGTACAAATAATTCTGCCAGTCCATAGTTATTATTTTTATGACTGCTTGCAGAAGTCACTTTGTGACGCAAGTAAAAAAAGAAAAAAAGGCAATATTCTCCCATAAATGCATTTACCAAACATTCTGAATTAGCATAATAATAATACAGGGAAAGACAGACTATAATCATAGTATTTGGTCAAGTTTGCCCGAGTAATAGATAATGTTCTCTCAGGCCCATCAGCAACACAGCACAAAAGCAATTTCCCTCCCGCTGGTAATTCAAAGTGAAATGCCAGTAAGATGTCAGATTCTCACCGACATCATTGTTCAAGTCTCGAAAAACAAGATGAGTCAATGCATAAGTCATGCTTTCTCAAATCCCAGTTCATTCCGAGCACTCGATTTGGTTTCTCACGTCCTCGTGTCCTCACTTTGATTGATTGCATATTGCGTATATGGATCTAAAATAAAGGATAAACACACAGAATCAGTTGTATTGTGAATTGTTTGGGCTGCTATATCATTTACTGCATGATATGTCCAGAAAACGTGTCGTCCAGCCTTCAGGCCGCCCAATTCAGTCCATCGTTGCGCTTGATTTAACCAGCAGTTATGAAGGATTACAGTCCAAATAACTCTAAAAGTGGAAGAATAAAGGGATGCTGTGGCTCCTCGCTGGGAAGAGGAAATGATGTCACGATGTGTCACCTCTGGTGCCAAATGGGAGCACTGGGTGACATTAGTCTTGGAGACACTGTACATGTTCTTTTCCCAGCTCTCTCGGGGGCTGTTTTTCTTTTGGGGCCGGGATGGGAATAGGTCATCAAAGCGGGTTCATAAAAACGGCTGCAATGCCAAAAAGAGAGAGATATTACCGAGCTGAACCTTGGGGTGAGAGGGAATTATGTCTATTGTTGTGTTGCTGACGGAGACCTCTGACATTTCGATATTGCTTCGGAGCACTGTATCATTTCACAGTTGTAAAGCTTAAAAAATATCCAAGATATAAAAGATCTCTGTTGCTTTTGATCAACATACGGCACAATTGAGTAGCGCATGCCGGCTCAGGATGCAGCATTTGTTCTGCCCGCAGCTACACACTGTAAAAAATCAAACTGGTATCTTGATGTGCTCAGATTTGATCATCTCATCTAATTGTAACTCTATACTTTATTATGTTGAATTAAATTGGTATGTGCAAAAGGCATAATTCAGCCAATAAATTCATCTTTGATTTCTTGTTCAGCCCATGTTCATTTAGTGTACACGATAACAATATTTTTAGTCACTGGACAACACTGTGAAAACAGTAAAACGCTGGCAGGCTAGTAATTGGTGCTGTTTGTAAAGATGTCACTGTTTTTGCAGATTTGTGTTTTTATTGTTCAAATGAAGATGACAACAGTATCTGGAGAGTTTGAATCTCGTTTCTTGTTCAATAGTTTGCTTTTTCAGGCCCCCAAAATACTTTAAAAACTTTTCCATTTTCTAGTTGAAACAGCTTCTTAGTTACAGTAAATGATCTTGTATTGATAAATGCATAGAGGTTCAGTGAACTGCTGTCTGCAAAAATAAATGACTTAGTACGTCTTATTTTCAAACATCTAAACATTATTAAATCAAGAAGCACATACTTGAGAAGCAAAATGACTTAAGTATTGTTTTCTGAAAAAAAAAAAATGCATTTCTAGTTTTGATTTAAAACAATAAACATATCTGTCATTTGGGTAAGAAAAAATATTTTGTTTGTTGTTCTTGCCCCATTTCTCTTATTTTATAGTGCCCTTATTATGGGTTATAAAAGGTTCATATTTTGCATTTTTGGAGTCAGCAACAACAGGATAACGTGCATTATGGTCAAAAAACACTTTCATTGTCATACGCATTTATTTTTAGCTTATTTGTTCAATGACTCCCAAACGATTCGCTCAACGATTCATTTCTCCAAAACCTCCGGTGATTGGTCGATTTCATTAAAGGCAGTGTTTAAGAGCTTTTTCACGCTCCATAAGTGACGCCTAGTGGTGAAGAATGAATCTGCGTTTTCATTCAGACCAATGCAAAAATCAAGTTTGCCCGGGTCTTCCAGGTCTGTTTCATGTTGACATCAACATTTGTTTTAAAAATGACTCATTTCAATGATTCAGAGTCGACTTTTTCTTTTGGGAGCCTATAGTTTTTTACGCACAAGTGCACTTTGCAGGATCTTTTTTCATTCACTTCGAGTTGTGTTACACACTGCATGAAAGATCATTGTCAAAAATGTGTAATAGGGGCTCCTTAAGCAAAAAACAACAGAGAATATGACTTATATCTTAATCATAATAGAAAGATGTTTAGATATTAATACATGAAAAAAGACAGAAATACGTAGAAAATCAGTGTGTGAAGGAGCAATAGTCCTATAAAGTGAATAAAAACAATAGTTTTAAATGGTTTTAATGGAAGACTTGGCACACAAACCTGTAAGTTAGGTGACAAATTTACATCGCCACTCAACAAATAACTAACAATAATGGCAAAGTAACAATAAAAATGTTTGTTTTCAACAAAGGGGTACAGAGTTGAGTATGTGCTCACAGAAAACCACGGAAGACGCTGTGTTCTTGGAATTCCATGTATGAGATTACACAGGCAGGCCACCCATGATGTTAACCACTACCCGAGTAAATGGGTTTTCTGAGTTGTCACTCAGCAAGATTAAAGGCGGTATGATCTTACCGCTGTAAACAGCATTACCTCCGTCGGTAAACATTACATAATATTTACAGAGGCTGCTCAAGAATTTACATGGAAAATGTGAAGATGCATAAATCAAATGGAAAAACATGACAGTCTTGTGTCTTTGGTGACAATGCCGTGTCGGAGTGCATTCTATGTGATAAATAAGAGAAGAGTTAATGTAACTGCCACAAACTGTTTACAAAACCTTCTGAGTCTCCAGTATAATGCAGTTACTTCAAGCTATATAAAACCCACAATAGAGCAAACAGAATTGGCTCAAATGTCTTAAACCTGTGAATTTCTTTCTTGTGTGGAACTTCAAAGAAGATAAAGACAACCAGACAGACGCTGACTTCCATACTAGGGAAAAATAAATACCAAGGAAGTCGAGGAACAACATGAAGGTGAGTAAATGATGAATTGAAATAAATATAGCATTCACTTAACATCGAATATAGCATTCATTAACTAGTGAAGCAGCAAGATAAATTATTGTGTTACTGAATTAAAACCTGTTAAACAAGAGAACTGATGAATTTTTAGGCTTTGAATTGATGGAACAAAGATTTTTTTTTATTTTTTATAGTGCAAACTGTTTATTTTACTGGCCATTTAGCAGACGCTTCATCCGAAACGACTGAACAGCCTTCTTGAAGAAACCCGAGGTTAAGTGTCTTGCTCCGGGGCACAATGGTGATGGAGTAGGACTGGAATTTCGGCAGCTCTCCAGTTTCTAGGTCACTCCACCTGGGGTTGAACCCGCAATACTAAAGCCAGCAGCCCGGATCCTTAACCATTAAGCCATGACATCATGCATCATAAATGCAAACACAAAACACCTGCAGATAGAGAAGATTGATGAGCTGGAATCGCAGATACAGTCTCCTCTTATCATGACGACAGGCCCGGCGCACCGCAGCAGAATTTGCAAGCTCACTTCAGTTATCATGGTTTGTGGTTTTCTTCCTGTCATAATTATTGATCATGCCTTCTGACAAGAGAGCATGTTTTGGGCAATTAGCAAGGCTAAATGAATAACAGGAGGGCAGTGATAAGGAAAGCAAATGTACTTTAGGGTTTCGTTGATTAGATTCCAGCGAGGTTTGTTTTCCTCTTGTTTACTTAGTGTCATGGATCAGAACCAAGAGTGAAACATTAACTACAATAAAGTCATTTTCACATCTCCTTTTGTGAATATGAAGTCAAAAAAAAGTTGTGCATTAGCAAATTGTTCTTAATTTTTGCTAAATCAATCAAAAAATGCATTTATCTGTGTGTGCGCTGAGATTAGGGTTGAATTGTGAGCATAAAAGGGTCCTAAAATAATAATAAAATAACCAAATGACACTCGAAAAGAACAGCTGAAGTCATTAAATAATGTCACGCAATGGCAAATTGTTCTTAATTTAATCGCCTTTCTCTTTGCAAAATGAATAAAAAATATAAATTATATTTAGTTTCATTCTACAGCATTCCTTTATGAGCCTAAGAAACAGAAAAATATAGTATGTAAATAATGTAAAAGGTCTATAAATAGAAAAAAAGGATAATAATAATAAAAATACATTGAAAAATATATGCTATAATAATATATGCTGTCATGGCCAAAAATAATGGCACCCTTGGTAAATAAGATCAAAGACGGCTGTGAAAATTAATCTGCATTGTTAATCCTTTTGATATTTTATTAACAAAATTAACAAAAATATAACCTTTCATTGGATAATAAGAATTTAAAATGGAGGAAAATATTATTATGAAATAAACGTTTTTCTCAAATACTGTACACGTTGGACACAATTATTGGCAGTATATTCAAATGTATCTCAGTATTTGCTGAGATTATGGTTGAATTATAAGTAGAAAAGTGTCCCAGAAGCAACAGAATAACAAAATATCCAAATGAGAAGTGAAAATAATATTTAAAAATACATGTAAATAAAGTCCTACAATGGCAAACCGGTTTTGCCATTTTTTGGGCCGGCTTAACCGATAAATTAATAGAATTTAATGTATGAATGAAATGAATGTAATGAATGAATGAATGAATAAATAACCCCCATTCTACAGCATTTAAAGTGTCAAAGTATGTGCTGAGAGATTATGGGCAGAATAGGATCACAAAGGAAGCAGAACAACAGTAGAATTTTTAAATGGCATGTGAAAATAACATTGAAAATCAAACAATAAAGTCCTACAAAAACTCTGTTTTTGACGTTTTTTGCTAAATAAATAAAAACTACAACAACAAAAAAATAACCTTCATTCTACAGCACTCGAGGTGTCTCAATACGTGCTGAGATTATGGGCAGAAAAGGATCACCAAAGAAGCACAATAACAGTAGAATCCCTAAGAACCGCTCCTCATCAGCTCGTGATCCACCTGACGGTTTGCAACCCGCTGTAAAACTCACAGAAGAAGATCCACCTGATCAGGTATTGATCCGCTCCGCGCTCCGCACCTGGGTTTCTTGACGCTGGCGTCGGAGCGCGAGCGGATTGGCTGGAGCGCCGGCGGCTCGCGCGGGGATCTCGCGCTCCTCGAGCTCTCCATCAGAAGGCGGGGAGCGCGCGCTGAGGGAACTTCACAGACAGACATCAACTCACCTCAGGAGCGCAGATTTACCTGTTTACAGCCAATCCGCGGCGTTTCGAGAAGCCTTGAGAGAAAAACTGCTCAGGAGAGGAGGAACTGAGGATATTAATCCCGAACACTTGTGTTTGACGGGCGTTGGTGGCCGCTGTCTGTCAGAAGAGTGCTCTGAGGTAACAACCAACGGATTCCAACAACATTTCATTCCGCGAATAATAATCTCTCCGCCACAGTCCGCGCTGGTTTTATTACAAACAACATCTTCAGAGGCTCTGCTGATTATTATTTTACCTCAACGGCGGATTTTTGCCTGGTTTTGACTGTTTGTATGATGGGAAGAAGTAAAAAGACTGCGAAGAGAGAACGAGGCGGATCGGGATTCTTAGCGCAGATGATCACTGTGTTCGTTTTTACTATTTTATCACTCGTCAACACCGGCTCGGCTCAAGGTAAGAAAACCTTTCAATATTAGATGAATATCGATCAGTATCGCTGACTGATTTGCCGAATGAGCGGAAGTTTCGTTAAATTATTGTTCTGCGTGTGAAAAGTTGTCAAACCGATCGAGCTTCATGCGGGTGTTTATACGGCGTAGCATCTGATTTCAGTAAATAATGCTAATACGCCTTCATGGGAATTACCCAAACCCTTCATTTGCTTAGACTAGAGCTATGATTTGATATTTCAGGCATGAATTGATTTGCCAGATGAAAAAGTTTGTGCTTTTAATTCTGTGTTTTGTGTGGTCGAACATATTAATTAACGTTAATTCACGCCAGATCCGATTTGTTTATATATTTAAACTAACAACGGCATTTACTGTTAACGTTAATAGTGTTTCTGCTGCAGCAGTTTTGTTTATTATAACGTTAGTTGTGCGTAAGAGCGTGGCGTTTATATTTCAGCCAGAGTTGTCACAGTTGGTTAAATCTCTTTACATTGAAAAATCGCTTGTGTGGGTTATTGTCGTTTGGTCTTAATTTTAGGCATGAGCTCATAGTGAGGTCATTACATGAGAAAACTTTGTCTTGTGCTGCTGTGTGTCTGTCTTGAGAAATGCACGAGCGCGTCTGTGTTTCTTCACGTTAGAAATGAGCTTCTGCATTTGTCCTTGTATGCGCAGACCTGAACCTTACTTATCGTGCTTATTAATGTCTCTAGTCCTGTTATGAATGCTGGAATCTTGTTATAGAGCAGTATTCTGGTTTTAAACGATAAGAATATTTGATTCTGAGTTGTTTTTCAAATCCATCTCTTGCTGTAAATCATGTTTCCGCGTGCGGTCTAGCTTAGAATGTACTCAGCGCATTATTTATTTATTTATTTTTATTAAACATATACTGAAAATAATGCACAATTAAACCATCTAGATAACCATAATTTATTATCCTAATTACAAAGTGGCAAAATATCTTTGGGAAAATTTTTTGAGGAAATCAGAGAAACAGGACAAATGCTTGAAGAAATATCACTCACGCCTCATTCTGTGAGAAGCGAATGTGCTGCTGGCATTTTATATTTATGAAGAGTTTGAATTGACAATTTACCCAAATTCCTTGTTTCTATTAGGAGTAAAATAATTATTTTGGTTATTTAGCTATTGAGTACTTCTGCTGCATGCTTTGATTGCTTTATAATGAACTAATTAAATGAATTGTCCTCTGGGCACAGAGTTGTGAGTTAAAAGTGCTTTCTCTATGCTGAAGGTGCTTTCAAGTTTGTGTTTGTGGCATATCTCAGATACACCAGAGCTGATGCCGTTTGCCTTCTTGAACGTGTCCGTTCACTGAACTGAGTGTGGGACTCCATTGAAAGGATTTCGCTGAATAATTGTTGTGTAAGTAAACCGGCAGCCATGTTCTTGACACATAGAGATGACACAAAGACCTCCTCCCTATCACAAGGCAGGTTTGTGAATTTCCTCCGAGCAACGTTTGACATTGACTTCAACCCTCCCTCAGTGGTTTATATACATGCAGTTGTAGTAGGATTCTGCTGATCTCGTATGTTTCGGAGATCACTGACAAAAGGTGAACTTTTAACAGTACTATTCTAGATTATGTACTATACTGCTGTATTATTTAAAAGCTACTTTTAAAAATTATTCCTGTAGCTCAGCAGAAAGGTTATGGGTTTGATTCCCAGGCGGTGCATGCATTGAAGAAAAAGTTAAGCATAAATGCAATGTATAAGTCGCTTTGGATAAAAGCATATACCGAATGCATAAATGTAATTTTTGCACTATTCTATAATATATGCTATATTACTTTATTATTTAATAGCTTCTTTTTAAAGCATTAGTTCAAATAGAAGAGCAGTGGCAAGGTTGTGGGTTCGATTCTCAGAGGATGCTAAATCTTGAATGCACTGCTTTAGAAAGAAGCATCTGCCAAATGCTAAAACATACTGTAAATGTAAAGTGATGTTTGTGCATTTCTAGATTATGTACGACTATTAAAAAAAGTGATTACTGTTGCACAAACAATAGATCAGCAGCAAGGTCATGGGTTTGTTTCCATGAATGCAAGCATTGAATGAAAAGGAAAGCTTAAATGTAAGCTGCTTCTGCCAAATACATATAATTACATATAAAGCAATGTTTGTATTCTTCTTGATTATGATTAGACTATAATACTTAGTTAAAAGCTACTTTTAAGTGAGGTTTCTAAGTGTTGCTTGCTTCAGGCTCCAAAAACTGCAGGAATCGGATTGTTAGAAACCCAATCCAGTCTAGCAAAACCTCCCTCGACAATTGTGCATAGTTAATGAGAAACAAGGAAAGGTTGAGGAAAAACTATCCCGCTCCAGTGTCTGAAGGGCATCTCTGGATGACATAAGGCCGATTTCAGAAGCCCTGAGAGGCCAATGCCATTGACTGTAATGGGAACACGAACCAAGTCTCTTTGTGTCCATTAAGAAGTCGATATTTAGGGAGAACATTGTTTGCGACTAATTAATGGCCCATAGGTTTTTTGGATACTAATGAGCTACACGTTTCCGGTTCACATGGGGATCTTTTCGTGCTTGAAGAACTGCTCGGTTATTTAAGCTGTTACGGCTACTCTGCAGTGGAAAAAATTCCCTCACACTCCTTTCTTCTCCTGATCCCCCTATTTTTCACTGTCGATACACTTGTTTTAATTAAGTGTGTGAATTCCCACTCGTCCCAGTGTTCTCTTGGCCCTGGAAATGGAGAAGAGAGCGATAGAGAGGAAAGGAGTGCCTTTATCAAGTACAGTAAAATCACTGACATCTCCACCACAAGTGTCTCCCGTCGCTTGAATATGAATAAGTGGCGACCGGGAGAGTCAAGAGGGAGCGAGGGGGATGAAAAACAGCACTGTGCGACCCTTGACAATACTTAGACAGGAGACGATCTTGTCATCCGCCTTAACGGCAGAAGGCCGTGTGGATTTGGGGGCTGAAGCAGACCGGCTGTCTGTTTGAATATGCAGATCCTTTGCTGATGAAAGGCGAAGATCCCAAATGTGCATAATCCATTCTTGTACGTTTTTGTTTTCATGTAGGCTGCACGCTTTTACTGCTTTCTGTATGCCATGAGTTTTTTTTTTTAAGGGGGAAACAAAGGCACCTTGTTTGCTGTCTTATATGTGTAATTACTGTTTAAAAAAACAGCGAAGCAAACCCACTGCCTGCTGAGTGCGTCAAAGCGTGAGTTCACTTTTTCCACGTCTGTCCTCTCGCTCTGCATGTTATGCATCCTCTGAGCTTTGTTTATGGATTGGGGGGTTGTGGATTTTATTTTTTAAGAAAATATTTAGCAAACTCAAAAAGAGACACGCATGCAGCTCCGGTAGGTGTAAAAATGAGAATGTTATTGCGATCATCATTACTCTAAGCACTTCCCTCGTTGCCTAACGGTCGGGTCTCAAGGGCTCTACTAAGGTTACAGTCATCGTGGTTGCTCTCCAAGTACGTTTGGAAACACAAAGGCTGTATTGTGCACCGAACGGCTACTATACCATGACCTAGCACCACCGCGTATCGCAATTCCCTCGTGATGTAAGGCCATTTTTTAAGTTTGAAAGAGAAAATGAGAGTTAATGCGGTCACGTGCTGGTGAAGGTAAAGGTCGAGCCAAACGGTGTGTCATCAGAAACTCCTTCTTGTTCGCCTTGTGGGCGTCAGCATTACACGCTGTTTGTTGGCCTTCCCCCGTGCTGAGGATATTTTTTCGTGATAATTGCTGTGAAAGGCGTGCTGAGGTTGCAGCTCTCCTCTCCTGACGTCACGTAGCGTGCCGGCTGTGGAAAAGATGTATTACAGTATGCGCTCGGCATTGTCTATGGCGAATCGTGCCGTATCCAGCTGCGCAGGTAGGTGAGCGAGCAAAGTCATGGCAATGACAGCCTCTATTCGTAGCAAAAAAGAGAAAAAAGCGGACGGGGAGTGGAGTGAGTGCAATTAATCACACACTGTCACCCTGTAAACTACAGGGGAAGCATCAAAGTGCAGCTTTGGGTTCTATTAGCAGTCCATTAGTGAAGCCCGGCACAAGTGTGGCTAGTTCACAAGCATGCCGCTGCTGAAGTGACCGACCTGTCTGTCGGCAGATCTCCTTTTCTGTCGTGACGTGAACACTTCACGCAGAAGCAGCTGGATGTAAATGTGAATAATTTTAGTGCATAAGTCACAGGCCTGATCTGTGTTTTGTTCATTCAGCACAGCTTTTGTCAGCTGATGGATTGTGGGTTCTTCGCCATGCACTGTTGCCTTTGGTTTGCTCAGTTGGAGACACGTAATATTCAGCAGTGCTATCCATTTGACTGCATTGATGAAAACAAAACTGAATTGAGCCAAGCAATGACAACATTGTTTCTTTTGTAGAGCTGCTTTAATGTAGAACCCGTGTTCATTTCATAATTGTTGATTTTTGCAACATTTAATTGAGTTAGATTCTGAGCTGAATGATGACCGAATCAAATTCACTTCGTAATTACTAAACTGCAACATCAACACTGTTGTTTTACCAAATTGAAAAAGCACTGAACTGAATTGAGCTGTATAATGATAGTTGTCTTCTATAGAGCAATTTGTTTTCAGAAGTGATTATTTTTCTAAACATTGACAATGTTATTAAACTGAATTTACTTGAGTCATTAATTTCAAAAGTGTTACATTTTGTTACTAAGCTGGGTGGGATCAACTTTGAATTGAACTGAGTTAAATAATGACTGAATTGAATTCTTTTCATAATTGTTGAATTTTGCAACACTAACAAAGTTATTGAACTGGTTTGAATGAACTATGAACTGAATTGATCTGAATAATGACACTGTTGCCTCTTGTAGAGCATATTTCTTTCATAATTGACATAATTGACTAGTTTTTGTTTACATAATAAATGTACAGAGTACACACACGTATATCATGTATATATATCTAAATACACACAAACTGTCTATATATTTAAAATTGTGTAAATTTGTTTCATAAATGAATTTTCTGGGTTGACACTCCTGTAAACTGGATTAAATCAACATTAAACGTACTTGAGTTGAGTTTTGACACTGTTGTGTTTCCTGTTAAGCTGCTTGTAGCTAAAATGAAGTAATTTCATAATTTACACACTACTTGAACTGAATCAACTCAAAACTAAATAATTTGCATCATTAATTCTGTTATTTACTTGTTTAATTCCGTGAAGCCGCTCTACATCATATAAAGTTTTATAGATATAAGGTGACGTGGTCATGCGTGCCTTTCAGTATGGAGTGATGTTACACTTCTCCTTTAATGTAATGAGTCGCGTTGTGAAATCCAAACCCAAACGCTCAAAGGCTCTTTGTTTTCCACTTACAGAAAGGCTGCTGCTTGGAGAATCCTCAGTGTCCAATTATAGCTGAGGATCAGAGAAATGTAATTTACAGCCCCTGCTCCTCATGGAGAGGGTAATTGTGATCAGGAAATGGAGAGAGAGAAGAGAGTTATTACCAGTCAAGGGGCTTCCACTCAGGGCAGTTATGGAGAGGAAAGTGACGCCCTTTTTACAGTTTGAAGGATAGAGTTTGGTTTTTGGGAGCGGATGACGCCCGGCCGTAAATGTGCTCGACCGCAAACTGGCCCTGCTGGTGAACGGAGCCAATCTGAGACCGTGTTAAACGCTCAGAACTAACGTTTTACTTCATTTCATTTCAAGGTCAGAGGTGAAGGGTGTCATTTCTCTGCAGCATCAAATCGAACTGGAAAAAAGTTGAGAGAAAAAGGGCTTTAAATCGCTAATCAATTTCACAAATAATTACTAGTCACACAAGTCCAATTTTTTTGAGTTGGAAGACTGAAATGGTGTTTTCTTTATTGTGTACTCTAATAATTTGCATTATTTACTATTAATGTGCAGTTACAGACTGTTTATAGAAACGTGTCAATTACAATTAAAATAATAGTAGTCGATAATAAAGATAACTTTATCTTACAATTCTGACTTGTTTTTGTGCAATTCTGAGTTAATACCACAAGTTATATTTTCCCGTAATTCTTTTTTCCTTGGAATTTGGAGTTTACATTAGGTAGAAACTCTGAATTTACAGTTCATCTTGTAATTACGAGATTCTATTGCACAATTATATCTTGAATTCTGAGAATTGTGTTTTGTTTTGTTTCCACAACCAAATAAAAAAGGTAATTTGAACCTTTTTTTAATTGTAAGTTTAAATTGTAATTCTGACTTTCCCAGAATTACAAGGGAAAAAGTGAGAATTGTGAGCTGCAATTACCATTATCATCTCTTATTCTATGACAAGCTTCCAGAAGATGTTAAATATTTATGTTAGTTTTCTATACACTGTAATAGCAGTGATGCATAAAATGCATTTCTTAATTCTTCGTTGAGTCATTTGGTTTTGATGCGTCTAGCGGTGCAGAAAATACGCTCTTCACCTCTGACCTTCTTAAAATGAAGCACTTGCATCATTTGTCCTCCAACAACAGAGCAACAGTCCTGCAGTAAAAGCTTTTCATCTTGGACGTTTGTTCTTGCATGTTTTTCTTGTCGTTGTGGCTTAATAGCAGAACACAGTTTTTCGCTTATTGCATGTGCGGCTATAAAAAGCACACAGTCCCACCAGAAACGCCGTCTGCTTTGCTTTTAGCTCTTCTGTCGTGTGATGGCTCTCCCTGTAGGCACAAAGTGGTGTCCAATCAAACAAGAAGCCTGCTGGGATACCGTCACAACGTGCACAGCTGAGTTTACTAGCAAGCGCTCTTATCATCACTTAGTGCGGCAGAAAATCATATTACTAACCCTTAAACGCTCAGCCATATGCTTTCTGACTATAGAGCTGACAGCGTGTTGTACTGTGTCAAATGCATGCAATCCAAGTTCTGCAAATAGCCACAAAGCCACTAAAATTGCATTTGCCAAATTATTAGTATTCTTAGCTAATGCATAACACTTGACTACCGGCCAAATTGAGCATCATGGGATAGGTTTTTGTTGTGCATACTGATGCATGCGTTTGCTGTAATGAAAGGACCGTGCACCGCTGTTCACCGTAGAGGGAGACCGGGACAAGCAATCACCGCCCTGCTGGAATCATGGGAACATGAGACCCACGCGTTTCCATTTCCTATCTTCACTTTATCAGCCTCCTGGCTCTGTTATTCTTTAGCTCGGCAGACAGCAGATGAAAGCATAGCACAGATAAATGTTTGTGCTTTCCTGTTTTTATGGGGCTTAAATAAGAACATACATTTACTTGGTACTTTGAGGTTTTCACTGGATTCTGCTTTCCATTAAAGGCCCCATGCAGCCAGAGAGATGATAAGAGGTCAGTGTAAGTCCTACTGTTGACTTGGCTATAACGTCGGAGCTCAAAAGGGGGCTGAAGGGTCTGGTTCATGACGGGTCATTAGAGAAACGCCGCCTCAGGCCAGGCTCCCCATTTAAGCTTAATCTTACTTGAAGTTTAATGCACAGACCTGCAGTTGTTTTTATGATCATGGACAGGTGCTTTGTGGGCAGTAGAGGAGCACTTAGTTAAAGTCAACA
>JAUMHR010000059.1:16704205-16723805 GCA_032361145.1 Enteromius fasciolatus | reverse complement strand
ATATATATATATATATATGTGTGTGTGTGTGTGTGTGTGTGTCACCCAGTGCTGCTTATTGTACCTTATTGTAATATAATACAAAATACATGCTATATTTACGATATATTAAATAATATTTATCTGATAATACTTAGTATTTTCCCATTCTACTTCAGTGTAAGAACAAGATCTGGTTTGAAGATGACATTATCATTATATAATATTTTGTATATATTATGTATTTATTTATAGAATGTTTAGTAATATAATAAATGACATTCAATATTCAGAACATATTTCATGTTTATTTAATACAGCACCCAACGCTAGTAATTTATATAATATTTATTATATGTAATATTTTTAATTTATTTCATTAAGTTCTTATTTTCAATAACAGCCTGGCAGGAGAATTAATATCCCCTGAAATATATTTATTAATATGTATTCACAATATATTTAATATTTTGTTAACATTAAGTTCAGCATGAAAGCAAGACCTCTCATTATAAACATATAATATTTAGTACTATAACATTTGTTTATATCATTTTTAATACGGACAGTATGTGTAATATTCAGCGTTATGACATCATGACTCTGAAGTTGGTGAAAGAGCTCAGTGTTTTTCCTCTTCTCGTCTCGTCAGATAAAGACAGGTTCAGAGGTCACGCTCACACCATCGTCATGGCAGCGGCTCGGGAAGCCCGGGTCCTCACTCAGAGAGATGCCAGAGGATCTGAAGCTCTCTGTGGAGGATATGAAAAGCTATTGTGCTGAACTCCTGGTGGCTTTATTACAGCTAGAGCTTCTCACTGAGCCCTGCTCCTGACCTTTTCATCTGAAATAACTTCAAATAATCTTGAGTTTAATTAATAGTACATTTTACAAATACTAAATGCTTATGCATATTTATTATTTTTAATATTTACAGTTAATTGTTTAATAAATGGCACAGCTCTAGTTATTTATGTAATATTTATTATGCATAGTTTATATACTAATATAAAATATGAACAGTGTTTGTTTTATTTGATATACCACTGCATGTCACGATAAATAACTATATTAAATATTGTAATATATTTACATATTTATTTACATAATCATTATATCATACAGAATGATAGAATTATATTTTATATTCACAGTATTTCATATTTATTTAATCTGAAATATCTTCAAATAATCTTGAGTTTAATAACAATTAATAGTACATTTTACAAATACAAAACGCTTTTGTATGTTTATTATATAAACATACATACAATTACATGAACAAAAATAATCTTAAAAATATAATTAATAAAACATTTCAAAAATACTAAATATCTATGCATGTTCATTATATGCGTACATACAATGTAATATAGTTTCAAATGAACATTATATGTTTATATATACATAGTAAAATGTATTTTTAAATGTTTTATAAATTATGTAATATTTTTCTGTATTTTATTTCTCATAGTGATGCAATAAAAATCTAATTATTAAATATAGAAATATGTTTAAATAAATAAATACAAATGTATGAATGTTGATCTTAAAATAAATGACTGAACATATGTGTGTGTAAAATAAGCATATTTATATATATATATATATATATATACATATATATATGTATGTAAAGTCATTTATTTTAAGATCAACACGAGGGAGTTTTTTTTGTTGATGTTGAGGATTTTCTGAGGAGCTTCTCATTGGTTGTGCTGCTAGTGTTAGTGATGTTCTTCAGAATACAGCATGTGGGTGAGCTGAAGACGTTGGCGGTCATTTTTGTTCCGTTTTGGCGTCTCCAGAGAGACAGAGACGCATGCGGTGTGTGACCTTTGACCTTCAGCATTAACAAACCCGTCGATCAATGAAGAGAAACCCGAGGAAAGCGTTACTGTACAGAAGCACCTCTTTTACTCCCTTTCTACTTAATTCAAGCCTCTTTAACCTCCTCCGATAGTTCAGAGCTGTGAAATAAACTCTTCAGACTTCGTTATCTCGGCCAGCAGAGTACGAGGCGCTTCTGTCGTTGATGGAGATGTTAGAGATGCTTCTCCCTGGTTTCTCGTTAGCTGTAGTTTTGGGGTTTGTTGTCTGCAGTATTAATGAAGACGCTTCTCTGCAACTCTCCATGCGTTTGTCTTCAGATGTGGACGCGTTCACCTTGTTTTGTGTGTTTAAATGTGATGAATGTGCAATCTGAGCCGTATGGAGACACAGCCGGTCTAGAAGGAGCTCGGGTCTGGATTAAACCTCGCTTTCTGACAGATTCTCAGCTATTAATATGTATTGCTATTGATTTGGCACATATCTCCATCTCTCTCTCTGCATATGCAGTGTTTGTGCCTCGGTCTGATGGAGTCTTGAGATGTTGAGGTAATGATGTTTGTGTGCTGATGCTGCAGAAACTGCACTTTCGCAGCGTTTTCTCCTTTTCTGAGAAATATGACTGATAATTGATGTAATGGCCATTCACTGACCCAAACTTTAGAAGAGTGCTGGAGATTAAAGATAGCAGTAAAAATGTGAGATTCTCCTGCTCACCGGGGCTGCTCTTATTTGATCAAAAATGCATGAAAAATAGTGAAATATTATTACAATTTAAAACAGCTGTTCTCTTTGTGAATATCTTTTGGAATCTAATTTATTTCTGTGAAGCGCAGCTGAGTTTTCAGCTTCATTACTGCAGTCTTCAGCGTCACAGGATCCTTCAGAAATCATAGTAATATACCGTTTTCCTGCTCAGCACACATTTCTGATTTCAAGATTGACAGATGAGTAAAAAGTTCAAAAGAACAGCATTTTTTATTAAATAGAAATTTATTGATTATTTATTAATTATGATGTATCAATTTTGATAAGCAATAATTAATATTATTATAAATAGTATATATTATATTTAATATTAAAGTGTTAATGTCCAAATTGAATTGAATTGAATTTTATTATTTATAGATTTTTGTAGATCTGCAGTGAATTGTTTCATAATCACAGCAGTGAGTGAGCGTGTGTGTGTGTGTTTATGATGTGTTAGTGTGTGTGTACTCGTGCAGCTATCTTCGTGAGGTGCTGGTATGAGTTTTAGTTCATCAGAGGGAGGACATTTTCTCCGGTCCTCACTTTCTGAGAGTCCTTTAAAGACCCGTTTGAGGGTCAAGACTTGGTTTTAGGGGTCAGGGTATAATTGGGTAAAGGGTAGGTTTAGGGTCAGGGTTTAGGTAAAGCACTTAGTTCTGATGGGTAGAGTCAATGTATGTCCTCACAAAGATAGCTGTACAGAGTTGTGTGTGATTTGTCTCAGTGGACTGTATCTTCGTTTGGTCTTCAGCGCCCTGTCTTCTCTCCCACGTGAAATAACAACAGCACTGCTTATCTCTGTTGTTTTTTCTTGTATTATTGTTTAGCTGCAGAATGGATCTGAGCCCTCACGACTCAAACGAGGTTGTTTTTTCTGCGAAATGCTTCCCAATTAGCGTAATAATGTCTTTGGCATGTGAATAATTCACAGAGATTGGCTCGCATTTGCATTCGTGCCTCTGAATCTGAGCATTGTGAACAAGGTTTTATTTCTTCTCTTTGTTTGCATGTCTTTCATCCTTCATCTTGGTGTGCTAACTAGTTCATCAGGACTAGTTTTCAGCAGATGACCGGTTTGTGTGAGGAGAATCGAGAGCTCTGCCGAAGTCTTCCTGTTCTGATCAGACTGAAGATTATTTAAACGCAGCCGTCATTTAAAGCAATTACTGCGCTCCATTAAATATTAATGCAGGTTTTTCCTTCATCCTCAATCACACAGAGACATCTAACCGTCTCACACACACACAGCTGCTCCAAATTAAATTGATGTCAGCTTCTCTTGATGGAGCCACAAACAATAATTGGCTCCTAATGCTTCTGCCTATTTGTATAATGACCACTTGTATTAATTTCCTTCATGAATATGAGCGCAGGAGTCGCTGCTAATCAGAGTCAGCGGCTGGTGTCTGTCCTCGAACGGAGCAAAAGTGCAGCTTTGAATGAACTCGTCAACCGTCTGCTGTTTATATAACGATCTGCTCAGACCTTAGACATATTTATTCAGCACGAATTGATCAAAAGTGACAGTAAAAATTTCTGTTTCAAATAAATGATGATCTTTTGAACTTTCTGTTCATCTGTGAATCCTGAAAAATAAAATGCTTAACAGTTTCCACAATTTATTGTAAAGTGGTTGTTTTTAACCGGGATTATTTTCATAAAATAATAATGTTATTATTTTTGAAAAACAAAACAAAACATCAAAATGTAAAATTATTTGAAGTGGAAGTAAAAGCTAAATTCACAAAGATTTCACAAATACTAAATATTTAATTTCATTAATATAAACTCAAAAATAGATACATTTAATAAAAAAAAGTAAAATAAAATAAAAATGTAATAAATTAAATAGAAATTCAAACAGAAAATTTAAATAGAAATTCTAAAAAAAACAAATAATCACAATAAAAATTTAAATAAATTGAATCCAAAATACTACTAATAACTATACTATAAATTATAGTTTCTCTATGCCACAGAAATATTATGGACATTGATAATAATCAGAAATGTTTGTTGAGCTGTAAGTCAGTATATTATTATGATTTCTGAAGAGTCATGTGACACTGAAAACTGGAGGAATGATTACAGATATTACAGATATTCACATGTTTTGCTTGATTTGTGATCAAATAAATGCAGTCTTAGTGAACAGACTTCTTTGAGAACGTTACAGTTCAGGGTTTGAACCTTCGCTGTCACCTCCTTTAGAACACCCTAGCAACCTCATACTTTTACCTTGCTTTTACATTCGCCTAGATCTTTGTTGTATTTATTTTCTCTTATGTCTATGTACCTTATCCAGAAGAGAGATGGAGAAAAGCACTTTTGACGTCTGACATGTGCCAATTTGCCTTTTTAATAAAAGTGCCAATTATTGCTCTGAACGTCTCGCTGTCAATCAGACAATAACAAGCGTGTGTGTGTGTGTGGAGGAGGGAGTGAGGTTCCCAGTGTGATTGGTTTGTATGGATTGGCTGATCTTCAGCACTAAGTTTAGCTCGTCGTAACACTTCAGCACTGAAACACATGAACCGCAGCTATTAGGACGTTGAGCTCACACACACACACACACGCACACAGCAGCCATCAGACCACACACACACTCACTCACCGCTGACTAAAACTACAACCAGAAGAAAAAAAAAATAAGTAGGGCAAGTTTATTTTTATAGCACATATCATACATAATGGTAATTCATAATCACTTGTGTAAAAATGTATTAAAATAATTAAGTGTACAAATTATTTAAAATAAAAATTATAAAAGGTTACTTCAAATAAAAAATGAGTTGTAACTAATTTTTCAAATTGTTTATATTAGTTATTAGAAGTGATTAGAAACATAAAAAAACAGACAGAAATATATAATATAATTTCATCACACCTGTCCATAACACTTCTTAGAATGTGTTATTATTATTATTTGCAATTGAAATAATGAATGCCTGTATTACAATAAATGTATTTATTATTATTTGTTTAATAAATGCTGTTATTGTTTTTATTAATTGTCTAGTATTATTTGTTTAGTATATGAATAAGCTTATTATTATTATTTTAATTATTTGCCATTAAAAATATATTTTTTTCTAATATTAACAATAAATATATTACTGATGTTATTGTTATAACAAACTTAAATAAGCATTGTTATTATAGAAAGTTGATGTTTTGGTTACAGTAATCTGAAGGAATGTGTTGGTGCTCATGCAGAACTGATTCTCTCGTCAGTTTAATACAGTAATAAGTGGACTGAACACACTGCGGTCCCTCCGGGGCCGATCTGAACGCCGCTGGGCTTTTATTTGCCTGTTTGCTTTAGTAATTTGAGGGCCACATATAATCACCTTGGCAGGCCGAGAGCCCAGTGGATTTGTGGGTAATCCACATTGATTTTTTGTCTTCTGCGCTTCTCAATGGCAGCGTTTCTCTGATTACATCACAGGATTGATGATAAAGACTGAACGGCGTTCACAGCGTTTGTCTCTTCGCTGATATCAGAGCGATTATTACTGTAGATATCTGAGCATATGCCGGTCTGACCGCTCGACCCTCAGCCACACACACATACGGCCCGCTCATTAAATATTAATAAACCGTAATGGAAGACGATAAAAAGGAAAATTGCACATCATATGCAATACTTAGTTTTTATCAGCAGACGAGTCCTTTAATGAGAGCAGGAAGCCATCAAGTTATTTTTAGAGGCAGCATGAATCAAATTATGAGAAATAATTCATCATTCTGCGTCTTAATTCTCATTCGCCCGTCGGTATGTCTCCGTTGTTTATTATGTATTTCTGCTCATTTGATGAGGATTTCAGCTCTAGTAAGACTTTCAGAAAATATCTCGGATTTCTGCACAAAAATAAATTCAGAGTCTTGAGATGAGCTTCTTTAAGGTGTTTGACGTCACACAGTCAGGATTTTCACATTTGATTTGTGTGGTTAATAAAGAAAGGTGGGTTTGTTTGTCTTTGCTGGAATCACTGACACAATTTCATTTTTATTATTCGTTTTAATTATTTTTTTCTTTTATTTATTACATTTTCTTAACATTTTTTTTCTACAATTTAGGAGTGGTTTATAGTTTTTTGCTTTGTTTAATTTATATAATTATTATTTTTTAAAGGATTTATTTCTTTATTTGTATGTTGCTTTATTTACTAAGGGTTGGGAGTGGTTTTTAATCTGTTGACATGTTTCGGGTGCTTTTGGGGGTTTCCATTTATTTACTTGTTTATTATTACAATTCTTGTCAATTCGTACAATTCAAATCTTGTATTTAATTTTTTTAATCAACATATTTATTTATTTGTAATTATTTAATTGTTATAACAATTTATAAATCTTGTAATTTATGTTTTAAATTACAATATTTATGTATTAATGTTTATTTATCTGTAGTCATATTTGTTCATTTATTTATTACTTTTATCTTCTGTTTTTGCAAAGCATGTGCATGGTTTACGAGGTGCATAATGTTTTGTTTTGTAAAAAAAATTTAATTCATTACACAAAAAGAAAAAAGAGCTAGAACGATAACAAAAACAATAAAATTAATTAATGAATTAAAAAACACCTATTTATTAATTAATTAATTTTTTAATTGATTTATTTGCTTGCTTGCTAGGTTTTTTGGAGTTCATTGTGGTGTGGTTGCTAGGGTGCTTTGGCTGGTTGCTAGGTCTAGGAGTTCCTCGTGATTGGCTGGTGGTCTCAGTTCCTCTGCTGATCTCAGATCTGTACGATGGCTCTCCTGAGAGCACTGAAAGCAGAGCATCAGATCATCTGCTGACACACTGATCTGTGATTTACAGTCAAGCAGCTCTAAAACAGTCACTTTCTCTGCGCGTGTGACCTCACGTTCAATACAGAAGCCATTTAGAAACAGGAAGCTCGTAATAAAGGTCAAAGATCCTTAAAGCACTTACTGAAGGACGTTTTTTTTTTACTTCCAGCGCATCTGCGCGACGATTCAGAGGGAATATCATGATGGATATCGAGACTTTAAGAAGCTTTATTGAAGTGTAAGAAGCAGAAAGCTGCCAGTAAATGTAGGGCTGCGTCTCGTCAGTAAAGCTAGAAATCGTTCACATTTGCGTAGCTTCTCGGTGAACTGAATGCTGCTTCTTCTGAAAGCACGTGGAAATACCACATTTAATAACATGGTTTTACTCCAGACTCTCTTCATAACATCAGCCGTAACCACCTTGAGTTTTCTCAACTTGTTGTATTCAGTTCATACAACAAAAAGTTGGGAAAATTAAAAACATCTAAAGCTGTTTGTCATAAAGGACTAAAAATTCTGTCACCATTTACTCTCGAGGAACCAGGCTGTTTTGGGTCATCATTTCAAACACATTTTGCGCTGCTTGAGGGTGAGTAAAGATGACAGAATTGTAATTTTTGGGTGAACAATTGCTTTAAACTTTCTCAACTTCGTGTGGAGGTTTACTACTGATCGCAGAACCACGCTTCACTGACCAGATGGACAATCTCAGATTTGCCTAATGCTGATTTGATTGCGGTTTATCGTGCAGCGCTCTGTAAATGTGTGAGTTATGGATGGAGTCGGGTCTGTGTGTTTTCAGGTGGAGTGGCTGAAGAACGAGGAGATCATCGACCCCGCCGACGACAGGAACTTCTACATCACCATCGACCATAACCTGATCATCAAACAGGCCCGTCTGTCCGACACAGCCAACTACACCTGCGTCGCCAAGAACATCGTGGCCAAACGCCGCAGCACGACGGCCACCGTCATCGTCTACGGTCAGTCTCAGTTCATCAGTCCGTGAACCACAAGCATGAGTGCAGTGAAATCGTTTCTTTTTTGTTCATTAACTTCAGTTTTATTATTTTTTTTAAAATGTATTTATATTAATTTATTATATTTTTTGAGTGGTTTGTAGAGCATTGCTCTGCGTTTGTAAGGTTTATTAACTAGTAATTTTAAATGTATTATTTATTTAATATTAAGTTACTTATTTAGGCTGTTTTATTTCGCTAAGGTTGTTTTAGTGGTTTGCTATTGTTATGTGGTTGTTTTTTGTTTATTTAGTAATTTAGAATTTTATTATTTATTGAAAGTTCTAATATTAATTATATTTTTATTTGAAGTTATATTTATTTAATATTTGATGCTGGTTTGAAGTGTTTAGGTGGTGTTAGGTGGCTGCTGGTTGTTTATTTTATTTTGATTTGCTAATGTTCTTAGAGTGGTTCATTGCTATGTGGTCTAGTTTCAAGTGGATGCTAGTACAGAAGTAATGCTTTGCAACAGACTCTGTGTAGATCATGTATCCTTGATGACTATTAAGTTGATATATACTTTAATATTTAGTTATACTACCGTATTATACTACTAAATATTTGTTTATGATTTGTACTTGTAAGCTTATTAGAATTAGCGTAGCGGTATGCTAACTAGTGAAGTCTAGTCGAGTGCTATTTGCGAGTATGTATATATATCTTTAGTGTTTAGGGTGATTTCAGGTCACATATTTATTTATTTGCATTTTAATTTAAAGTTTTGTGTTTTTATTTTTTTTATTTAGGTGGATTCCAGGGGTTTGTTTGTTTATTTATTTGTTGGTGTGTATTTCCTTATTAGCTAAGATCTCGGAGTGGTTTGTAACAGTGCACTGAAACTGGTTTGAGTGTTTCACCTTCAAATCCTGATCGTCTTTCCTAAGCTTTGATAGCATAAATCCAAAGTCCACGTCTGAAACTGATGCAAAACTTTGACCATCTGCTCTAGTAGCTTGCGTTTCCTTCAGCGCACCGCAGTCCGTCTCCTCTGAAGTTTCTTTTGGTCGGATCTTGCCGTGAAAATCCCTGGAGCTGGAAAATGTTCCTCTTAAGAACAGAAAGCCGCGCTGACAAGTTGGAAGCGTTTTAACCCACCGCCGCTGCCGCCACTTTGAGTGTTGAAAGAATAACTTTCCCCCTGAACGCAAACCCAAAGCTTTCACGAGGCTGATGGTTTGTGAAGTCGCGGTAAAGCGCAGACGAGTCTTTTAGGAGCTCTTCAACAAGTGAAAACAGCCCACCTGCTGCGATCGCTTACTGTTTTCCCTACAGGTACAATCCCAGATCTGGCAAGCAGATGTTTTCCTCTCCTGCGCTGTAATAAATTGACTTCTCTTGCTCGTCGTGAAGCTGATGTAATTATAAGCACTCTCTGGTTTGCGCCGTGAGCTTGAGCTCTGTGATTGGTTTAGAGGGTATTGGGACGGGCCGTTGGAGTGTGACTGGACGCTGCTGTAAACGAACAGTTCAGATGGAAATGAAAACACTTCATCATTTACTCACGCTTGTGTTGTGAACCGGTCACAACTGAATTGAGGAATGACTTCAATTCCGGTTCAGCTACTAATGCGAATTGAGGTGGCAAGCTGATGCAGAATTGCATTTTGAACTTGAATGTAAGGAAGTAGAATTCAGAGATTCATATAAATCTTTTTTTTCACTGAAAAGCAGTTTTTGGAAGCGAACTTGGTGTGTTGGTGTGATTTTTAAAGGTTGTGTGGTGGAGATGGATGGATGGATGTATGGATTGAAGAATAAATGAAAGGATAGATAGATGGAGTGTTAGATAAATGTATTGATGGATGCATAGATGGGTGGGTAGATGGATTGATGGAATGGTTGGTAGGATGGATAAATGGGTGGATGGATGGATAGATGGATGGATGGATTGGTGGTTGATTGGATGGGTGGGTGGAGTGATGGATGGATGGATTGATTGATTTGATGGATGGATGGACGGATGGATGGATGGATCATGGACGATGGATGGATGGGTGGATTGACTGATTGTTTGATGAATGTATTGAGTGTTAGATAGATGTATTGATGGATGCATAGATGGGTGGGTAGATGGATATATGGGTGGATGGACAAATGGATAAATAATTGGATGGACGGATAGATGGATGGATCGATGGGTTGGTGGTGGAGTGGGTGGAGTGATGGATAAATGGTTTGATGGATGGATTAATAGATGGACAGATGGGTGGATTGATTGATTGTGTGATGAAAGAATTGATGGAATGATGGACGGATGGAGAGTTTGTATGGTGTAGAAGGAGGATGTGAATGTAAGTGTTTGGCTCCTCTCTGATGGTGTCATGGGCTGACTCTAAAGCACACTGCTTCACTCTGAGCTTCTGCTGTCCGTTATCACCACACACATCTGACTCACTGTGCTGAGATGAGCTCTCCACGGCTGCTTCGGATGAATCCAAGGAAAACGTAAAAAAAAAAAAGACAAAAAGCCACAATCCCTCGGCTGCTCATTCAGGCCTGAACGCTGTCTGGGAGGACGAGAGCTTTGATCTGAGAAATGAACCACAATCCATCCTCCAGAGTGTGTCAGAGGAGGTTCAGACATCTTCTGATCAGAGCCGCATCATCTCCACAACAGAAGAACGGAGAGCCAATACCTCTTCATATCCCCCCAAAAAATCAGGGAGATTAGAGATCAATCAGAGAAATAAACTCTACATTGTGTGAGAAAAGTGTATTGTTAATTTTGCACATCATGTTTTTCTGGACTTTCTTGGAAGGCAAAGGGTTAACTCCTCCTTTTGAAATGATGTAGATAAACCACATAAAGTCTTATTTGCACTCGAGCGTGTTACATATTTCAAATGTCACTTGGGTTTTGATTTGTTCACATCTTCAGTCACTGTCTGCTTTCATTATATCCTGCTAATCATCTCCTGTCATGTTCCACTGAAGAAACCTGTCAAGTCAAGCCTGACGGGATGCTTATTTTGGGCTGAATTATTGCTCTTAGTGTTGTTTCAGGTTCTTCATGTTGTGATAAATTCTCTCACAGCTACAGTCACTGACTGTTTGAGAGAGGGATCTGAATCTCTCCGTCACAGATGTGATGAGTGAGTGTGTTTCTGCTGCAGTGAACGGCGGCTGGTCGACCTGGACGGAGTGGTCAGTGTGCAGCAGTCGCTGTGGGCGGGGCTATCAGAAGAGGACACGCAGCTGCACCAATCCCGCGCCTCTGAACGGAGGAGCCATCTGTGAGGGGCAAGCCATCCAGAAACTGGCCTGTAACCCGCTCTGTCCAGGTACCACAGCACCGCTGAGTGCTGGCTGATCAACTGATGCAGTTTACAGTCAGAGTAATGGTTTATATAAAACATTAAAAAAAAGAACTGAAATATATTACATTTAATGTCATTTTTAAATATCTACAATTTAATCGCATAAATACACTTAACTGTCAAAATAATTATATATCTCAGTATATCTCTTATTTTGTAATGTATTATGTTGCAATTTTTGCATTTAACTTTTTAAAACCTTAAAGTTGTTTTCAGTATAATAATATTTTATAAAAAACTATTGAATAGATTTAATAGGATTTTCAGCCCTTTGTTGCCCTCGTCCCAACTATTTTAGACCTTTGAAATGAGCTCATTTAGTGCAAAAAGAACAATTCTCCATTTAAACATGTTCAGTGTTCTCTGTTCTTTTGTGAATAAAATATTGGCTCATGTGATTTAGCTTAAAAACCGTCCCAGCATTTCCAGAATTCAAGTTGTGTTTGAAATGTGTGAAGATGTAGAAATCTTTGTGGAAGGCAGTGATGTGTTGTGTCCTGTAGTGGACGGTGTCTGGACGGAGTGGAGTAAGTGGAGTACGTGTGGGACCGAGTGCACTCACTGGAGACGGCGCGAGTGCAGTGCTCCAGCTCCCAAAAACGGTGGCAAAGACTGCGAAGGAATGGTGCTGCAGTCCAAGAACTGTACGGATGGGCTCTGTATGCAGAGTAAGTGCCTTCCTCCTCCTCTTCCTCCTCATACAGGCCTTTTATCACTCCGTCATTCACTGACGACAATCAGTGCTTTTATTTCAGCTTCCAGTTAAATGATCAAAACATCCTCCAAATGACACCTGCTTTTAGATGTTAGAGCCCTGTAGAGTGCAAACCACTCAAAATATACTGAAATAAATGATAGGATAAGAAAAATAAACTTCTGTGTTCTCTAAAAACAGGTTTTATATCACATACAGTATGTGACCCTGGACCACAAAACCATCCATTTTTTGTATTTAAACAACATTGTTTGAATAAAGTGGCTCTCCATTGATGTCTGGTTTGTTAGGACAGGACAATAGTTGGAAATCTGATGTCTGGTGCAACAAAATCTAAATATTGAAAAAAATCAGAAGTTCTTAGTAACGCATGTTCGTAATAAAAAATGTTTTGATATATTTACAGTAGGACATTTGCTAAATATCTTCATGGAACATGTTCTTTACTTAAGATCCTAGTGATATTTGGCATAAAAAAAAATGTATCATTTTGACCGATACTATGTATTGTTGTCTATTGCTACAAATATAGCTGCGCTCTCATGTTTTATGGCTGCTGTGCTCCAGAAACACAGATATTTATGATGATGCTCGTATCTCGGACTGACGCAGATGAGGATGTTGGAGAAACACTGTGGGTCTTTGCTGGTCGTGTAAATATAGTGTGTGTGATGTGAAACTCCACACGCCGTCCAGCATTCAGCAGCTATATTATTATATCCTACTTACACAAAGTTTCATAATTGCTCCACATCTATGATTACTATGATTTGGACCCTATTTTAAAAAGCGCCTGAGTCCGAGAGAAAGAGGAAAATCACAGCCTCTTTCAGCTCTGTTTCTTGTGAAGACAATTAAACGCGCCGTCAAGCCACTTTATGATTCCTCGACTCTTTCAGAGGATGTTTTGAGCTCATGTAAGTGGAAAAACAGAAAAATGAAAACTCTTCTAGCTTTTCTTCTGAAATCATTCATTTAAAGCAGCTGTGACAGAACTGGTTGTTTGATTTGGCAGAATATGTCATATAAAAATATGAAAAAATGTGGAGAAAAAGATCTCACTGAAGCATATCTTCAGCTCTTATGAATATTTGTAATGTTATTTTTTTAAATGTAAAAAAACAAAATTATAGAACACATATATAAATATATATATATATAAAGTTTTTAATTCAAATGTATTAAATATGTTTACATATTCTAAATGATTATTGTTTAATATAATATGTTTATTAATAAATATTTTTAAATATATTATTAATATTATATTAATATTTTTTTATAAATATTTTATTTTTGTATTGAAATGTAAAGAATGTATGTGATACAAAAATAATTTAAACTTTAAAAAAAGTTATTAGATTTCTTAGAAATGTAGTACATTTATGTACATATTATAAATTATTATAATTATTATTGTTATAGTTTATTTTTTTGTTTTAAATTTTTTTATTAAAATGTAAAAAATAAAGTGAATTTAAAAAACAATTTTAAATAAATTGAACTAATTATTTACAAATATTAGAATTAATTTATTTGAATATTTTAATAATTGGAAGTAATGCAGCATTTATTTTATTTAGTTTTATGTCATCATTTGTTCATTTAGCCCAAAAGTAGAAGTTTAGCTCAATGTTCAGGCTGCAGTAGAAGCATATAGAGATCTGTCAGGATCCGCGAAGGACAAAAAACTCTAGACTGCTTTTATAAGAGCTGTTTCTTGTCTGCTGCGTGAAGCAGTAAAAACGGCAGCGGACGAGTCTGACCAGTGAGGGAATGATGACAAAGGCTTTACATTTGCTCCAGAAGCTCGGTGGGAAAATGCAAAGCGTTCCAGCTGCGGTCAGGACGGGATGGCTTCCCGTGTTTTTCCGTTTATATTCATCCAGTCAAACAGTAATTTGAGTCTGTTTGTCATTGATTATACATGCAGAGGTTGTGAAGGCCAGAGGAGAATTGAAACGTTGAAAAGTTTCCTCCTCCTGAAGAGACTCGGCCTGTGTTTATCTGCTAATGTCTCTCTCTCTCTCTGAAAACGAGAGCGCAGGCTGGCAGCAACTCCAAAAACAAAGCATTTCTTCAATAATAAATGTGTTTGTTCAGGGCGAAACGGCATCTGTTTGCTTTAATAAACGCAGAGTTTCATATTCATTTTGATTAGGTCATGAAAATGAAATGGCCAGGGGTTGCGGAGATGCGAAGCAGATTGAATCAAACGTCGTTAATGATAATCAGGAATCTAATTACCCATTTGATTTTAGTGTATAAATGATGAGCGAGTATCGATCGCAGGCTCAGAGGTCCGTCTGATGCTTCGTAGATGCTTCTTCATCAGGTTTACAAGCTTCATTTCAATGCATCACAGGAAGATTTATGATGCTTCATATGTTTGAGTCATTGTTATGTAGACGCAGTGAATGCGGTGATACTGTAGTACAGAGATGGGTTATCATGCGTGTAGAATGTATTGATGGATTACAATATTTCTATACTTTGTTTGGAATAATTACCTTGGGTTCACTAAGACTACATTTATTTTATTAAACTTGCATTAAAAACAGTAAAATTGTGAAAAATTATTACAATGTAAAGCTGTTTTTTTTTGTTAATATCTGTTACGGTGTCATTTATTCACAGCTGTATTTTCAGCATCATTTCTCCAGTCTTCAGAGTCACACGATCTTCAGAAATCATGATAATATACTGATTAAGAAACATTTCTGATCATTAATTATAATATTAAGAACAGCAGTTTTTGGACTTATTTGTAATATTCATATTTTTAATCTTTTATTTTGTAGTACAAGTTTTAATAAGACGATTAATATGAATTCTTTTTATGTCTAAATGTTTGTACCACTTTGTGGACTAGAGATATGATATGATAGATATGTGTTGGTATCAGTATTGAAAACAGCTGCTTTTAGCCGTCTTTCATCGTGAGATTAAGGTTTAGGGTTTCGAAGGACTGTCCTAGAACGCAGTAGGTTAGCACGCTGTGTTGCTCGAGTTGTTAACTGAGCTTTCAGGAATGGCTGTGATTTCAGATATGGAAGTCATTTCTCTGCCACTGGAATCTATCTATTTTCCCAGTGAAATGCATTGTGGAGCATTAGTCCAGCGCAGATTGATGGCCAGTTTGCGAGGAATATAAAACCCATAACGTTATAGATTTAGACTCACTTCCCCTGATTGATTTTTTCCCCTTTCTCCAGCTAAAAGGGTGAAACCACTTACGTGCATGCTAATGACGGCCGTTTAGCAGAAATCCACATTATCTGAAAGCTCACATTATTGCAAATATCATTGGAGGTGAATTACACTTGATACGTGAACTCTGCTCGTCCAGCAGGAGCGGGTTCGAGCCGTTAGGAAGCGTTTATGGGACGTTTCCTCTGTGCTAATGGCATCTTCCAGTCGGCGTTAGAAAGCGATTTGCTTTTTGAGTTGGTAAAGTGCTCAAATTGTGTTTCGGCTGCGCTGCAGATTGAATTTGAAGCGTTTGTCTCTATAGTTTTAACCTTTGGCTGTGAATCGTGCGCTCGATCGCTCCGTTTCTGTCTTGCTTTGTTGTGATGTTGCTTTTCAGCCATTTGCTTGCTTAACGCACAGACAGATGACATTTTCTTGACATATCGATCTGCAGAAAGGGCATGACAAACACAAGGGCAAGCGCTGGCTTTTGCTTTCAGAAACTGGATCTTGTGCAAATTTTTGCAGCATGAAACCTAATACTAGCCGCGATGCCCTCACCTTTACACTTCATGTGAAGAGACAGAAACGCTAATACAAAACACACTGCTTTCTTTTGACTAAATAACACGGGAAATGACTACAGAGTACACCAGCACAATAGATTCAATATATGTAGCCAGAGGCAGACTTCATCATCTTATCAATATAAGATAAGAGTCAAATTTAAGTGAGTTTTTTGCTTAAAACAAGCAAAATAATCTGCCAATGGGGTAAGCAAAATCATTTTATTTTCAGCATCTGGTCTAAGATGGTTTGGTTGCCTGGTCTGGTTTATTTTGACGGTTTCAAAGGGGTTTGGGGTTTGTATCAAACCTGTGTAAACCAAACCAAACCACCAGACTCTGTGACCGCACCAGTTTAGACTTTAGGTGGGTCTGTTTTACTGATATCCGAAGGGTTTTTTGGTCTTGGAGATCAGCTGAAACTAGCTTAGATTTAGTTTCACACACAATGATAGATTATTTTTATGTGTTTTAAGAATTTATACATCAGTATTTTTGTATCACATTTATTTATTTAAACAATTCAATGAATTAAATAACAAAAACAAAGGCTGAATTTGAGCTGTTTAGTTGACTTGGAAGTAATCAGGTTTCATTGTGTATATAAATATACATTTATTTTTTATTTTTGGTCTTCATTTTGGTTTGTAGCATGACCTAAACATGATAAATGATATAATATTTTTGCATTGTGACATTATTTACATGAATTTCCCCTATTTTTTTATGAATGCAATTACATATACAATATACATAATTTTAATTATATTCGACTTGCAAAAATAAAGAAAATGTATATGTAGATTTAATATATATTTATGTTTTGTAACATTGTTTTCATTGCGGTTTCCCTTTCTCATAAGTGTAAAGCAAAACAACCAGCCAAATAAATAAATAATAATAGATTTTGTTTTTATTTCTACTTTCTTTAATTTTGATTTTACATTTTTTTGTGAATAAATAAATAATTTAAATTATTATTTAAGTAAAATAAAAAAATGAGTGGTTTAATTGGCATGTAAATAATGTCATAGTGGACCTGTCAGATTTTCTTTCTTTTTTATCTTTAGTTTTTTCGCTGGAGTGTGATTTTAACATGTTTGTGAGATTTATAAGTTCATTTAAGGGGGACGGGTCAAAGGTCACAAGTCTGTGTGTTTCTCCACCTCGTCTGATCACATGCACATAAACGCTCCATCCATCAGTGCATTGATTTCTCTGTCCGTTCCCATTCGGCATAGAGCTGTGCGATTAATCGTTAAAAGATCGCGATCTCGATACAAACACCCATGCGATCCCATGACAATGATTTGTATGTGTCTAATAAACTCTTGAAAAAGGATCATACTGGTACATTCAGCTACACAGTATTATTACTGTCTGACATTCATTCATTATCCCAGAAACACTGGGGTGAAAGGTTATATATAATAGGTTCACATATAAATATTGATTTCTATGGAAGCAATCAAAATATAGCTGTTGAATATTGAAAGTATTATTGAAAGTAACTTGAGCTTCAAATAACGTTTTTGCCGAATGCATTATTTCTCCAGTAGGTGGAGACAAGTGACTGTTAAAATCTGTTTGTCATTGACTCATTCGTTCAAGAGATTTGTTCAAAAATGCTGATTTATCCAGTAATGAAACAAGTAAACATTTATGAGTCATTGAATCATTCAAGGAAACCTATTTTCCCTAATTGTAATATTAAAAACAGGTGTTAAACATAATATATTTTAAAAATGCATATGATTAATAATGGTGATTAATATTATCCAAAATAAAAGTTTTAGCTTTACATATTATGTGTACACTGAGTGTACTTTTTTATTTATTTGCATGAATATATATATATATATATATATAAAAAATAAAAGTAATAATTCATTCAAAATAGACTTCAACAATAATATTTTGTTTAGTTCTCTATTTAAGACCATTTATTTTATTAATCTTAATTATTCTCAGTTTATTCAGGATCGTGCAGCTCTACTTCAGCATCTTTCCATTTGTGCAATTTTACTCGACTCTCTTGTGTTCAGTAGAAAATGCTGGACAGAACGCAGCAGCACCGAAGCGTTTGATGGAGATGCTGTCCTGCAGAGCTCCATATGCAGGCTCCTAGAGTCAGTGCGGGTGTGATTTAGGGCCGTAGCTCATGCTACATTAGCAGGCGGCTCTTCTCTAATAGCGTCCAGCTCTCAGAGTGCAGCTGATTCGTCATGTCCTCGTGTCAGATGGGAAGCTGCGAGTGCTTTTGACTCATTGACTCCAGGACTGTTTATCAGCTTAAAACCATCCATCCCTCTGGCTCGTTAGCCCTAATGAAGCACTAAAACGCTGCTGACGGATGACGGTGTTCACTCGTGCATCGTTTGTCTGCAGGAAGAGTCCAGGAGAGGCTAAAAGTGACACCAAATGGAGAAGAATCGTCCATGGACGTTCTCATCACTCATGTCTTTGTTGGCTTGTTTGATTTTGTTCAATCCCATTGTGTTGAATTTGATTTCCATCCCTCACCCTCCATCCCTCCCTCTCTCCCGAAGGTTCCTTATATCAGAAGTCCTCCGAACCCACAGACAAGATCAATGCTCTGCCACATCCATGTGAGTCCTTCATTTCATTGATTTCTGTTTGCATGCGTCTCCAAACCTTCAGTTCCTCCTTATGCTTTTTCTCTCTTCATACCATCTCATTTTCCTTCTTAAGAGTCTGAAAAACAGCTTAAACTAGTCTCAGCTGGTCTAAACTGACTACAAAGCTTGTTTTAAACCCAAAACCCTTCTAAAACTAGCAAAACAGACCAGACTGAGGGACCAAATCATTTAGACTAGACAGTTTAAGGAGGTTAGATGGACTTAAAACTTAAAACTGGACTGGACCGTTTAAAGTAGTTTGCCCAACAAGTCTGGGGTTGTTTGACAGTCTGATTTACATTGGATGGACACTCAGGCTTCAAACCATAGTGTGTGACTAAACAGACTACAATACATGTCTAAGCTGATCTGAAGTCACTTAAACTAATGTGGTTTGATCCTGGGAGACCATTTGAACCAGCTGAGACCAGTAAAACGTGACCAAAACACCTTAGACTTTCCAGGTTTTCTCACTTTGTCGTTTGGATTGGATCAAGTCAGGGAGACCAGCAAACCCACTTAGACAGCATAGTGTACTTTTCTCATTCTTTTTGTTTAGATGCTTTTAGAAGGGTTTTGCTCTTGTCTCAAGCCGGGGATAAAGGCTTAGACCAGTAAACCACTTTAGACTGTTTAGAGTAAGTCGGTTTGTTCTGTTTAGCTGGTTTTAGACTGTTTTTGTGCTTAGATCAAAACTGGGAGAGTAGCTTAGACCGGGTAAGCTCAGAAAACCACTAGATAAAGCTGTTTATTTACTATACTAACCCTTCAATATCACACATATAAGTTAATTCT
>JAUMHR010000059.1:16656694-16668890 GCA_032361145.1 Enteromius fasciolatus | reverse complement strand
CAGTGAAGGGGTGTTTCTCCGATCACGAATGCAGACGTGGTGTTATGTTTACGAGGCGTGATGCAGCACCACGTGTACAAACACAGAACTAAGTCATGATCATCACTAATTATGTCTTCGCTGGTTTGTATGTGTTTTATTGTTTTACAATCAGAGCACACCTTGTTTCAGGAGGCGGGGCTTAGAGGAGTAACAGTAATGTACAGTATGTGGAAAAGAATGTGTTTTATTGAAACTTAAACCACAAGCACATTGCATTACACCAAATTAGGACTGGGTGGTTTAATCGTCGATTTATTCGTGCGCATCTCGTCAGTAAAGCCGGTTCTTTGATTAGCGGTAAATCTCAATCAGCTGTTTTTAAAATGCGCAGCAGTTGATACACAGAGCCGTAGATCATAGAGGAGCTACGCCATTTCCTGTTCAAGACGATATTGCGTAGCTCGCCAGCAATCTCATTTTAAAAACAGCTGGCTTTACTGATGAAATGCGCATGAATAAAACGACGATTAAATCACCCTACACCAAATACACCAAATACTGTTCTTTTTAGCAACATCATGTGACCCTTTAATGTGTCGTTACACTAAATTAGTTGTAATCTTTTCACTGTATGAAAGCTGACATGTTTATACCAAAATGATTAAAAGTCAGTTTCTGCATTGGTTCAGAAGAACAGGCACAAATCTCGCTCTAATTCAATTACACATACAAACTCAACTTGAAATATTAATATTTAATGAATCCTAATTAATTGAACACGTTTAGAACAGAACACACATCATTTCATCTTACTGGAAAATAATTGTTGTTTTTTTTTACTTTACCTTTTATTTGGATTTTATTTATTTATCTAGCTATTCTATGATTAATATTGTGTGTGTGTGTATATATATATATATAAATTCTTCCCAAATTACAACATTTGTAATGTCATTCATCCCAGATGTTTGGTTAATTGGTTGGGTTTGGTTTGGTTCACAGCTTATAACTCTATTTTTTTTATTTTATTTTATTTTATTTTTATTTTTTTTGTGAATTTGGTGAATAGGGCAAAAAAGAAATGAATCACTTAATCAGTCAATCATTAAAAAATTATTGAGAAAAGCCAAATAACACACAACCTCGACACTGACCAACGCACGACACAGTTCTTGCCTCTAGGGTCTGGTGTGAGTCTGCTGGAGGAGTGGACACCACTAATGCAGTCAAAGGGCTACAGAACAGAATGAGATCCTGGACTCACCGCCGGACACGCATCTCCTGGCCATCTCCCACAGGATCAGGCCGAAGCTGTACATGTCTGCCATGATGTAGGACTGGAAATGGCAGCTGTTCAGGCTCTCGTCCAGCACCTCCGGAGGCATGTAGCGTTTGGTGCCGACCCGTGTGTTCGGAGGGATGTCCACTTCATTAGTGTCACTGACAACACACACAGCAGCCAAACGTCAAGGACAGGAAACACACACAATCAAAAATCATCAACACATACTACATTTCTAGCTTCTGTCATATTATTAATTCGACATAAAAATATGTGTGTACAATGTATATTTATCATGTATATATAAATACACACACATGCATGTACATATTTCAGAAGAACATGAAATGTTTACATAACATATGAATATAAAATTTTTGCTAAATATATACTGCATGTGTGTGTATTATTATATACGTAATATATACACACAGTATACACATATGTAGGAGTGCACCAGTCCGATATTAGGATCAGATATCAGCCTCGATATTGAAAAATAGCTGGATCGGTGATCTGTAAAATGAACAGATCTACGGGCCAATTCCTCCGTCGCAGCCAGTTACTGTAAATATAGATCGCAGCAGATCCTACGTTATTCATTAGCATAAGCAACATGGAGCGAGCCAAAGACTCGGCAGTGTGGAGATCAGTGGTAATTTCGTTGACCAATAATTTTCACAGACGAAAACGAGACGATAACGAACAAAAACTAATTTGAAATGACAAAAACTATGACAAAAATCAATTGACATTTTCATCAACTAATAAAAATGAGACAAAGATGTTATGGAGGGACGATTGGAAATAGATAATTTGAGAACGACTGCTGCGTGGTTCGGAGGTTAGATGTGTACATGAACTGTATTTATAAGCTATGATACGCTCGCTGCACGTCTCATCTCAATATGTGTTATTAAGAGAAGAACGCGAGTAAGTTACTCTTGAATGGAGAATTACACACAAAATGACTTCAAATTGTCCGTTTTGACTCGCATTCAGGTAAACAGAGTGGATTATGTATAACGTGAACGTAAACGGTAGAGAACATTGCATTCGCGTGTATTCGGTTTTAAAGGGACCGCAGCCTAATTTAGTTGCTATTGTCAAAGTCATGTTAATCAAGCAACAAAAGTAAAATCACACAATGCCCCTGACTGAATCACGTAGTACTTAGTAGTTCTAAAGATTCATATAGATTTATTTATATAAAAAATATTTCTGGTTGAAAGAATGAATAATATGGTAAACGATATAGAATGCATGATTAACTATTAGTTTATTCTGGGGTTCAGCAGCTGTTTTATTTTGAATTCATGCAGGACTTTGCACGTAATTTGTTTCTAATGTTTGGTAACTTGTTTGATTACTAGTGAATGTTTGACCAATGCACTTCTGTTTCTACTACTACATTTTATTTATTTTTAGAAGTTTGATTACATTCTATTTTGGATTTGAATGCATAATTGTTCTTTAAATAACAAATAAATAAGTATTCAATACATTACGTCTGTTTTGTCTCAGTTAGGAAAGTAATGTTTAGTTAGGAAAGTTCGGTGCCTTTAGTTTCTTCTACATGGTGGAAGGAAGGAGTGCAGTTTATAATATTAATTCAACAACGGTATCGGATCGGTACCGGGTATCGACAGATATACAAAGCCCAGGCATCAGTATCCCTACACATATGTATATGTGATCTCTACATTTTTATAGTTGTGTATCATTTAACTTTGTTGTGTTTTGCCTGATAAGTCATAATGACAGTAGGTATATGTCTTATGTTTCAAAAAATAAAATTTTACAAAATTCAACACTACATATACTAATATCTATTTATATATATATATATATATATATATATATATAATCTTAATTGTCTTGAATTGAATTGCTTTATTAATTTATAAAAAAAAAAAAAATTATTATTACATGAGACTTTCAAACAGTTTATATAACGTAATGTTTGTCTAAAATAAATAAAATCAAATGCCTGTATATTGTTTCCCCCACAAAACACAAATCCCAATAAAAATGATATTGTGCATAACAATCTGTAACCTGTCCTAAAGTTAAATCTGGCTAATTCTCTGTCTAACATCAGTGTAATGTGGCGATGTACCTGATGAATTTGACGGCGAGCCCGAGGTCAGCGATGCAGCAGGTGCCGTTCTTCTTCACCAGGATGTTTTTGCTCTTCAGGTCTCGGTGAGCGATGGCCGGCTTGCCCTGCGTGCCAAAGATCTCGGTGTGAAGGTGGCAGAGGCCGGAGACGGCGGAGTACGCCAGCCGCAGCAGAGCTTTGGTGTCCAGCGTGGTGGATTTCAGGTAGTCGTACAGAGAGCCGTTCTCATGATAGTCTGTGATCAGATACAGCTGCGTCCAGGAACCCGTGCCCTTGATATCGGCCGCGATGAAACCTGACGGAAACATTGGATGCGGGCAGATCTGACCAGTCAGAACTAGGGCTCAACCGATACATCAGCCAACGTTTGACAATTATTTAATTTCAGACCTAATCTGACCAATCTTAACTAGTCCTCAATCCATACATTTCAATTTTTGTTTATTTCAGATCTGATCTGACCGACCACAATGAGTGGTCAACCAGTATATCGGATAATATTAACCAGTCATTTTATTTTAGACCTGATGTGACTAATATATCGGCCGATATTTGGACTTTTTTATTTGGATCTGACCTGACCAATCACAACTAGTGCTCAACCGATATATCAATATTTGCCAATTCTTTACATTTTCATAATCTGACCTAGTGAACTAGTGTTCAGCTAATATGTGGGCTGATATTTGCTAGTTTATACTTTGGATCTGATCTTACCAAATGTAACTAGTCCTTGGCAATTTTTTTTTTATTTTGAACCAATCAAAACTAGTGGACAACCAATATATTAGCTAATATTTGCCATTTTTTAATTTGGATCTTATACGACTGGACAGAACCAGTGTTTAACCGATATATTGGATGATATTTGTCTCATTTCGTTAATTAGATCTTGACCAATCTCAAGTAGTTCTAGTTGTTTTTTCCAGATCTGATCAGACCAGCCAGGTTACACACCTCATATATCGGCCAATATTTGGCCATTGTTTCTTTTACTTACAGATTACAGCTAGAGGTCAACCAATATATCGGCCGATATTTACAGTTTTAAAACTGGATCTAATCTGAATATTCATAACTACTGAACAACCGATGGACAATATTTGCCATTTCCTTTCTTTAGCTCTGTTAGGCCAATATGACAACAGTAGTTATCAGAAACTGTTACACTTTCTTTACTTGTTGATAAAAAAAACACATTTCAACACAATTTCAGAATCAAGATTCCATTTAAATACATTTTATTTTTAAAGATTTCTTTATCATAGTTATTTGTGTTAAATAAATGTAAAAAAATAAAATAAAAAAGAAGTAATTAAATATAGTTTTTTTTAACTTTCCAGCTTTCTAAGATATCGGTATTGCTCATTGATATGGGTGTAGCACTACCCAGGAGCTCGCTTACCCAGGATGTTCTCATGTCTCATGAGGACGGTCTGATAGATCTCGGTCTCTCTGAACCAGCTGGCCTCTTCTGTGGTTAAGAAGATCTTGACAGCGACCCTCTCTCCCCTCCAGCGGCTCATCCACACCTCACCGTAACGGCCCTTCCCGATCTGCTTCACCATCTGGATCTGTTTGGCGATGGTTCGCTGCACCTGCAGAGCAGATAATGGGATGCATTAACACCAAACCGCAGTGTCTGATGGGACATGTTAGTAGATCCGCAAAACTTGTGTTCTCTGAGGAGTCCAAAATTAACACTCCAAACCAGAGTCCACATTGTCTTTGGTGAGCCAATATAATGTGTCTGTTAGCTGGCATCTTATGATCTGAACTGATTTCTGCATCTTCTGATTACTTCAACCGCAGCAGAAACATTAGCATCAGTCATTTATCTTTGATGCTTCAACATGTCTTTAGAGGCATCAAGTAGGCCTTTTTAATATACAGTAAAATATTTGACTAAAAACAATAAATATATACTAACACACACACATATAATCATTTACTTAATTAAACTGAAAACACAAAAATTATGGAAAAATATGCCTTAAGTATTACAGTAAATAGTTAGTATAACACAGTAAAAAAAAGAAAGAAAAAAAAAGAGTAATTTGCAATTTTCAGGGTAAATTTTATATATGTATGATATTTTTTGTAAAATATTTTACTGCAGACAAAATATTAATAAAAAAATGATATTTATACAGATTTATTTAAGAAAAACATGTTTTATTTTTTTTTTTATTTTTTTTTTACTTCAGTTTTATTTTATATGTTGTTGTTATAAATGTTCTGTATATCTAAAATACAATAATAATAATAATAATAATAATAATAAATGTTATAGATAATCAAAATGGACAATCAGAAATTAAATTATAATTAATTTCTTAAAATTATAATTTTTATAATACAGCTGATTTTAAAAAGTTAATAACTAACTTGTAATATTAATCTAAAGCAACTGAGCTCTTTTGATTATCATGAATATTATCAAATAATAATTCCACTGCTACAGAGACGAAACCAATCTGATTCAAAATAATTGAAATGAAGTTATGTAGTTTGATGGTTTGTGTGGAAGGAGACTGGACTGATGTTGTGCTCCGAGTGTCTGACCAGCAGAGGGAGTCCTGATCCGCTGCCAGAGCTCTGAGACTGCTCGATCAGATCCTTCAGAGATTCTCCAGCGGGAATGAAGGTCTCGCCCTGCTCCAGACCCATGCTGTAGCGCGGCCGCATGCCCTGACGCTGACATCTGACACACATCAAACACGGGACATGAATGGAAGTTTCCTCTAAAGAAGACTGCTGAGAGTGAAGAGGATGCTGATGTACCTCTGATAGCAGAATACGCTGCTGACAAGCAGCAAGATGAAGCAGATGACCATCGAGGAACCCAGAGCTATTTTATAAATTCCGCTGTCCTGATCTGAGAGACAAAACACTTCAGTCAAATGTGTGTGTGTGTGTGTGTGTGAGCATAGAAACACACAAAGTTCATCTGAGAGTTCATCCTGACTAGTTCTAGTGCTGAGAGTGATGTCTTCAGTCAAATGCACAATATTTTGAGGAAAATCATGTTTGAAATGTGTTTCTCGTTCTGTTCTCAGGTCAGTGTGTGTTCAGCAGGAAAACTGAGTCATAATCGATCATCGTCTTCCTGCAGAGCTGTGCTCCAGTTTCTGACGGACGACACCGGTGAGAGCCCAACGCAGGACACCGCTCGCTGGGACTCTAACCTTACACACACACACACACACACTCACAAAAACACTCTTACCTCTCTCTCATACACACACACACACTCTGAGGTGTCACAGACAGACAGTTATCAGGAAACTCAAGCGCTCCCGTGAGACGCCGTGTCCTTTTCATTAGAGCGGTAGGGAACACACTCCCGCTGCAGCGCAATCCCAGCAGCCCCTGCTGCCCAAAAGCTGTGGTTTGTTACAGTTTAACCTGTCAGAAGCCATCAGCCCAGAGACCGTGGGTGTGTTTGTGTGCGCGAGACCAATTCTGATCATGTAACATCAGCATGAACAATTGATT
Organism: Enteromius fasciolatus; assembly: GCA_032361145.1. Taxonomy (NCBI): domain Eukaryota; kingdom Metazoa; phylum Chordata; class Actinopteri; order Cypriniformes; family Cyprinidae; genus Enteromius; species Enteromius fasciolatus. The sequence goes on along the minus strand of JAUMHR010000059.1, from coordinate 16,662,006 downwards.
TCCAGAATAATCTGTAGCTATACAAGCAATTTATCATGTTCGTTATAATGCAGATGATGCTTTGGGATCAGGAGTTAGTCAGAAATCTCTCTGATGTCTGTTTTTGGTGTGTCTCACCGGGTCCCTTGCGCGGAGGCAGTGTTGGGTGAAGGTCTCGGTTACAGAAATCCTGATTTGTGCAGCATTCCAGGATCCTCCTCAGTTTTCCGTTCCCAGTGTCCTGACGGAAAGAGAGCCGGTGTCAGAAACAGACAGACAGACTGACAGACTGACAGACAGGAAACTCACCCTGCATTGAAACTCTGAGCCCACCAACCCCAGACAGCCAGACGTGAGCACCGGAGAGCCGCCCTCCTCTTCCTCCACCATAGTGTAGCAGTAGCCATCAGTCCTGCATCATCATCATCATCATCAGTATGTTAAGATGAGCCCTGGGTAACTGTGTGTGTGTGTTGTACCTGCAGGTGTTGTTGGTGGAGTCTTCAGGACAGTGATGATAACAGGAGCACAATAACATCCTCTCTGGAAGCAGTGGTGTGGCACTTCCGCTGCTCTCCTTACGGCCGCCCGACGTCACCTTCCCAGAATTCCTCTGTAACATGCTCTCCAGCACATTCGCTGCAAGAACAGAAGGATCCACAACATACAAAATTAAAAAAACAGCCCGAACATGGGATTATTGATAGTGTAGCTGTTCTCCGGAAATTAAACACACAATTATTCCATAACGAACTGAAACGAACAGAATCAGATCACTTCAGTTTGAGTCGAATGTGTTAGACGGCTTCACGTACGGTGTGAAGAACAGCTCGTACCGCTCTGATATCAGCTGCCAAGGAGATAAAGCGACAGATGCTGTCGGCCTTGACAAGATTATCAGAAACACGGAGACAGACTCGTGTCTCCAGCAGAGACGCTTTGAAGATTCATATTCATACGACACGAAACTGACCTTAACCACACACACACACACACACACACACACACACATAACTCGTCTAATCTCAGACACACAGCTCAATATATAAGCAGTTCTTACTCCATCCACATATATTCAGCCCATGCCTGAGAAGATGCACTGCAAACCTCAACCTGACGGATTAAACGTGTTCAACGAATCAGTATTCAAAGAATCAGCATCATTTATTCCTCTACACTTAAACTGTACTTCTGTATCTTTCTTTCTTTCCCAAGCCACTCCATCAGCTCTTTCTTCATGTTTAAAGTCTTGTTTTCCGGTCAGTAGATGTTTGTCCTCTCATAAATCTCAAACAAATTATAATAAACAGATAAAAGATAAAACTGTCTGACCCTGAGAGTGAGTCGAGATCTGTAGAAGAATCTGAAAACAATGAATGGTCAGTGTTTCAGCATTTTTTTTATCCATAATAGCAAAAAGTTGTTGCTTTCAGTTTTTTATTAAATGTACTGCTGCTCTTATAATTGTAATTATTTATTTATTTATAAATTTATTATTCTGATTTCTGAAAATAAAAAAATTTATGCATAAAAATATTAGAACAAAAATGTAACCTTACGTGTAATCTTAATATTCCTAATGTTATTAATTTTTTCATGGCACTGCAATGACACTTCATAAGCTTTATGCTACTGTTGTTCTGCTCCAGAAGTGCTTTGGCTATATGGATATACACACTTCTGGATCATAAACACATCTTTAGTAAACTGCTCAAACTTAACAAACCTCCATGAACATAACTTCAGCTTCACCCACACACACGCGCACACGCGCACACACACACACACACACGCGCACAACTGAATGTTCAGGAACGCTTCAGTTCATCACACTAAAGCAATAAACAATGGAGATCAGTGACGACAAACCGGCAAGGTCACACAGAAACCTGAATCTCTCTCTCTCTCACACACACACACACACACACACACACACACTCGTAAGTTTCTGTAAGTGGCTGAGACCAGCAGAAACAGAGGTTGTGTCACTGATTCTAACACTTACAGAGAGTTCAAGCACACACGAGCTGGAGCTCAGCCGTCAAACACTGCTTTGCTTTTCTCTTTGTTTAGTCTTTGCCAGTTGGCAGAAAAATCTAATCATGATAACTAGATTTGGGCCTCATATAACTTATGAGGCTCATTTGTAAAGTCTAGTAGTTTAATAAATAAACAAGCATTCATGTTTCAGTGAATGACGAGAGCAGAGAGAGAGAGAGAGATCAAGCTGTCGAGTTCCCCAGGTGTAGGGAGTAAATCTAGCGGACACACACACACACACACCGACCTCTGAGCTCAGTCAGTTCACACAGAAGTCAGACTCTTCATCCATCAGCACACACACACACACACACACTCTGAGCTCAACACATCTAATATTCAATAATCAGATGGAAACATTGTTACGATCCACAAACCTGGACTGCGCTTGTGCTTTAACCTTTGACCTTTACGGGGTCTCACATCAAACCCGCGTCGAACGAAGCGCAGTAACGACGAAAAGACGATTCTTTATTTGTGTCGAACATAACGAGCGAATAGAAATCATCTGAGAGTAACCTTGTGTCCAGCAGCAAAACAACACATATCTACACACTTATGTTTTACAATTATAGAATCACAGAACAGAAAATGTACATTAAATTTAAAAAACAACATACAACATACATACAATAACCAAAACCAATTATAGAGAATATATATATATACTAAAATAGCCCAAACTGAAAGAAAATGGATTAAAATATTAAAATTAATTATGACCAAAACATTAACTAAATAAATATATTTTTTATATTTTTATGATTATTATAATTATGATCATTATGATTATTATTTTCTACCATGCAGAGCCACAGCCATAAATAAACTTTTTACTAATTTATATATAATTTATTTAACAAAACAAAATTAAATAAAATGAGCTGCAACTAAAATAAAAACTAAAACCATTGAAATATTATTTGTTACTTTAAAATTGACATTAATTGAAATTTATTTATTTATTAAAAAATAACATTTATAATAACCTTTAACTCTAAACTACTTGTAAGGCAAAATTTAGTTTCACTTGATAAACTGATGATTAAAACTAAAATGAAAAAATAAAGAAATATAAAATGAAATGAAACGAAAAAAAACAAAACAATAAAAACTAGTCACATCGGAATGAAACTACAACACATTCCCAAATCAATAAATGAAAAAACAAGTCAACCCTTTAAAACTAAATTGTAGAATAAATCCTAAACCGTCAGTAACTGTAGAGATAGATCTGAACTGGCTGAGCGTCCTCATAACTACAGTAAACATACGAGTCTGCTTTATGATGAAGCGAGTGAAATCTGAGCGAAGACAAATCAGGAGCCGTCCCCGAACAAAAGCATGCGACAGCAGCAGCTTTCCACACCATGTTTAGACACACAGAGAGCCGGGGCCCATCGATCACACACACACACACACGGATAAACCGCACCTGTGTGTGTGTGTGTGTGTGTTTCATGCAGTGCCAGGATCTGCAGCTGTCTGAGCTCCATCATCTGAGCGTGTGCGGTGTCAATACGAGCAGCTATTATTACACACACACACACACATCCCAGATCTAAACTATTCAGAACTCATTGAGTTTCTAACCCAATCACTCTTCCTGTCGGTCACTGGTCAGTCAAACTATCGCCCCCTCCTCCTGGTCACCCGACTGGTCAGAATCAATCACAGTCGAGTGTTTCCCTCTTTAGGAAATCAATAAATCAGCAGTGTGTTTATTGTTGATTCTGTGTTTAGGATCGAAACCATTTCAACATCAACACCTCAAAAGGAAAAATACAAATAAAATGAAGCAACATTCAATACACTTTAAAATAAATAAACTCATACGATCTATTTGATAAAATTGATGACAGCATGACAAATTCATTTCCAGAAACCCATGTCATATAGTATATTTATATGGTAATATTTACTAAATACATTTATGTAATTATTTCTAAATAGACTTATATATTGATTTAATATATCTTTGTTATATTTATATTAGTTTTATATTGAAAATATAATAAAATGATATGCATACATAAACATTTATCATTTTATTATTCAAATAATGTCTATTATTGATATATATATATAAATACATACCTACATTATATCACTGAAATGCTTTCATTGCTGTAATGCATTTAACACATAATTGTTATATTTAACGCAAAAGTACGGTTAACGCCAAACAAACATTATTTTAGTGTGTTAGAGCAGGAAGCTCTGGTTAAACAGCTGGATGCTGGGTTGAAATGGCGAAGGGAAACGCCTAACGTTACCTGAACGCCGCGGGGATGGTTTGTAATGTGTGTTTCTGCTTCTCGTCTGTTTGAGGGTGGGAGGGGCAGACGCGGGTTCCCTGTCCCGTCGTTTGCGCTGCCTTGTTGAGAATAGCACTGAAAATATTATATTTTACACAGTTTATTCTCCTTCTTTCTTTTTTTTGTCTGAATCGTTCGGTTCGTATGCGTACCGAACCAAAAGCCTCATACCGAACCGTTCAATACGATTACGCGCATCGTTACACCCCTAATAATTATATAATTTACATATAATTAATATTTTATATATAATATAATTATATACACACATTAAATATTACAATCTATAAAATACATTAAATTCAAAATAGATTTAGATAATAGAATTGATCCGTCATGTTTTAATCACATCTGTGTCGTTCTAATGAAGCGACGTATGAACCGAAGGGATCAGGTTCTGGAATGTTTCATTCATCCTGTCAGAAACAGAGTCTCTTTGAGGAGCGCGCGCTCAGTCCCCGGGGCCCGGGGCCACAGGTGCAGGCCATGCGGGGGCCGTCACCGCTGGATCAGGTTCTGTTTGCAGGAATCTGATCCGGATACTGTCAGGAAGCCCTCGGTTTCCCCGCGCGGCTCAGATTCGTTACGGAAGCTCGTCTAACGAGACGCCGGCTGAATTAGAGGAAAGTGACAAACACGACTCGACGAGCTGCTTCTGCTGATGCGATTTATGATTTTATTCATTTTCATTTACCATCATATGATGTAAAATAAAGCAATAAGCCCCAAGAAGCTAAAGCGTGTCGTGGAGCAGCCAATAGTTCAGCTCTACTCATTTCAGTGTTTCTCAAACACTCATCAGAAAATTGAGGAAATTACAGCAGTTTTTGCCGTATTTAACGTATTATTATTTGACTTATATCTGGACAGTAGTCGTATTATATGAAACACATTATGGTAAAACCATGGCATTACATAGAAATATTATTTTTACTCTAATGTCCCTCTCTGCGATGGAATAGATACTATGCTTAT
>JAUMHR010000059.1:16630448-16641629 GCA_032361145.1 Enteromius fasciolatus | reverse complement strand
CTCACAACCTTTAAGATAGTGAGCGCATCTTATTAAAACAAGCTGCTACTTACTATTCAGACGGGAGTTTTGAGCAGCGAAGGGGTGTTTCTCCGATCACGAATGCAGACGTGGTGTTACGTTTACGAGGCGTGATGCAGCACCACGTGTACAAACACAGAACTAAGTCATGAGGTATTCGGGCCAATCACAGTGCACTGGATAGCTGTCCAATCAGAGCACACCTCGCTTTTTTAGAACGATGAGCTTTGTACAAATCAACCTGTTTAAAGAGGCGGGAGAAACAATGTAAAATAATGTGTTTTTGCACCTTAAACACATTGCATTACACCAAATACACAAAATGTTTTTTTTTAAAACCTGTTAACTGATGGACTGCTGTGGATTATAGTGACTCTCATTCTGACGGCACCTATTTACATTGCTGAGACCTTTCTCCAGATCTGAAGAAGAAACAAACTCATCCTAATCACGGATGGCCTGAAAATGTTGATTTTAGGGTGAACTGTTCCTTTAAGAGTGATTAATTGACTAGTCATTTGTGGTTTGATTTAGAGGATGCATTATTTTAGTGACTCTCTCACAGTCTGAGCCAAAAGCGTGATTGATGTCCATCTCTCTGGGTATCTGATGTCCGTCACAGATCGTAGTCTGACTCGTTTTTGTTTTGCTGACCGTCCCGTTGGCCTTTGCCCGTCTGACACTCGACCCGTGGCGGATTTGGAGAGTCTTTGAAGCGCGTTATTGAAGAGCTTCGGTGTTGTTCAGGTCGGGAAGGGTTACGCCGATGAAACGCTTTCTCACAAACCCAAATGCCCCTGAAAGCAGCAGAGGCCTGGGCAGAAAAGCCTCGTTGAATCTAATGAGCACCGTGTCATGGTAAATAAATGAAAAACAGTCTGGGAAGAGAGTTACAGGAAAAACAAAGCGAAGCTGGAAAGTCTGCGAGAGTGGCTACTGGAGGTGCCAGAGCAGAAAGTCATAAAGAGAGCGAGTGTTTCCCGCACGTGTCTGAAATTAACAGTGGAAAATGCATTTTTAACATTACTGAACTGAGGCTGACAAGTGGAGGGTGGTGAAGTGGACCAGCTGTGTTTTGTAAGTATCCATGACTGTGCTGGTAGTACTAGCCAGATAACTCGACATCCACAGCTGCATGTTTTGATTCAGTTCGGCATTGAAGCAGGCTATTCTCCCTGCTGAAAAAACCTGCATATGATGGAGAGGTATGTTTTGAAGCTGGAATGCTGGTTTAATCTGGTCCTTTGCTGGTCTTAAGATGGTTAGACCAGCACATAACCAACTAAAGACCAGCATAAACCAGCATCCCAGCTTCAAAACATACCTCACCAGCAAATGCAAGTTTTTTCAACAGGTCTTAATATTGCATTAAACATTTCAGTAACACCTTCTATGAAGCCCGTATATAATACATTGTAAGGTTATTCTTAAAGGAACAGTTCACCCAAAAATGAACATTTGGTCATCATTCACCCTTGAGTAGTTCCAAATCTGTACACTGTAAAAATGGCTGTAAAAACCCTGTAAATTTTTACTGTAAAAATCTGAAAAAACATAAACTGACATAATTCTCTGTATTTGAGTTGATGTTTTTTCTTTGAATTAACTCTTTGTTCTTGATGTTTCCTCATCAGGTGTGTTTATTAGGGTTATATGTTACATGTAATGTTGTTAAATTAATTCAGTCATCATGATGGTGTTTAGTGTTTGTGTGAATGACTCTGAGCTCATCTATATATGTAATTACTTAAAAGCTGCTTGTGATTGGCTTTGGTTCATCATGTGACTTTCTCATCATCACCTGCTTTTGGTGTTTATCAGTGTATTTCAAATATTAACAATGTATCAGTTAATGAAATTATGGTATTTAACTGTAAATTTAACCGTAAAACCTAAAATGTTGTTACTGCATTTTTAACAAGCAAATTCTGGCAATCACAGCTGCTGTTTTATTACTGTAAATTTTACAGTATTTACAGAATTATTATTTTACAGTGTATGAATTTATTTGTTCTGAGAAAAACACAAAAAATATTATTAAGAATGTTTGTAACCAGGCTGTTTTGGTCACCAACGACTTCTATAGTATTTATTTCCTACTATGGAAGTCAGTGGTGACCAAAAACAGCCAAACTTCCTTCAAAATATCTTGCTTTGTGTTCAGCAGAACAAAGTTCATACAGGTTTGCACTACTCAAGGGTACACGTCATCGTTCGCTTGCAGACGTGGTTCAGATGAGGTCAAGTTTGTTCGGTTCGGTTTCTGCTGCACGATTACTCAAATTAAAACCCTGATTATCGAATCCCAAAGACTGAGATTTAATTAAATAAATATATGCACATGTGTCAACTAACCCTTGCTACAAAACCAGCTGTTCAGAGCAAAAGGGTGTTTCCTGCCCAATCAACATCCTCATGGTTTAACATTAAAAAAGGTTTTATTTCATCTCTTACAATAACTTTATAACTCAGAATTAAGTCTATGTCTTAAAATTCTGTAAGAAAAGGCAGAATTGTGAGATAAAAAGTTGCAATATATTGTCCGACTGTAAATATATTAAAATTACATTTTTGATTATTTATACGCACTGAAGAACTTCAGACTAAGAACTTAAGAACTAAGAACAACTTTAGAGATGTTTTTGTCAATATTTAGATGTTTTCGCTCCCTCAGATTCCAGATTATCTAATAGTTGTATCTCAGACAGATACAGTCCTCTCCTAACACACCATACATCGACGGAAAGATTATTTATCAGCTTTTAGGTGATGTATACATCTAAATTGTGAAAAATTCACACAATTATATAACCGGTTTTGTGGTTCAAGGTTACATATACATACATAAACATACAATTTATAATCAAATAGCTGTCTCTCTGGTGAGTGGATTCTAACTTCGACGCCTCTGATTGGCTGTTGTGTTCAAGAAATCAACAGATATGTCTGTGATTGGCTACACTGCTCAACGTTGCAAAACATGCTGAAATAAAACCCGATCTACATATTGGATAGTTTGCCAAATCAGCAATGAAATGTCATTACTGCAGCAAGGCTGCTTTTAGTTTGTTTGCAGGTTGCTCAGCTCCCCGTAGAACCAGGCCTGCTTTTACTGGTTAATTTACAGTAGATTTTCATGCAATCTCCAGCATTAAAGACACCGTCAGGAGCCTCAAAGCAGTATTATTGCTCTGTAAACGCGCCTCAGTAACAGCGGCGAGCAGGAGGCTGGGTAAACGTGCGACAGCGCTGTGATTGATGAGCAGGTTTTATGAAACGCTGCAGGACTCATTATTACTCTGACTTCTGCAGACTGGACTCGGTCGGATGGACGCAGGCGTGGGCAGCAAGCACTCAGGGATTTTCCATTCTGCAAGTTGTCCAGGTATGTGTAATTAAATCCCTTCGGTTGTTTTGAAAGCGCATTTTTACATTCGAGGCTTTCCCCCAACTTCTGTGAAGGTCTGCTGGAGTGGAGCGATCAAACGGGCATCTGACATAAAACATGCTCACGAATACAGCTACATTACCTGAGAAACAACAGCACAGCTACTTATTAAAACTAGCTATTATAACTACATTTTTTTTGTTTGTTTTTTGTTATCATTTTGCAATAATACATAAATTACATTGTTTTATATATATATATATATATATATATATATACAAACACAGATATTATTAATATTTCAATATAAATTATTTTCAATAATAAATAATTACAAAATTATAAAAATAATTATATTATATCATTTCAAAATTGTACGTAAAAAGATTATAAACATATGAAGTTACACAGTTTGTTTTACTGTATATAATATACAACTTTTATCATTTTTAATTAATTTTTTTGTAATAAATCATATACATTTCATAATATACTATTTTTAACCTTACAGTAATTATATAGAATTATAACAAATAATAAATTGTAATATGCAATAATACATATAATTTATTTTGTTTATTAATTAAAGAAAGAGAGATTATTAATGCATCAATATATTCAAATATGATTACAAAAATAAAATATTTTTTTAGAAAAGTTATGTAATAAAATTAGACTTATAGAGTTACATGTATATAAAAAGATAATAATAATAAATGCATTTTGATTTTGTAAATTAAATAAACAGCTTAAAGTTTTTTTGAGTAATTATTAAAATGAACTGTTTTTCTAGTAAATATAAGGACATTTGTAAATGTTGGTTGATTTGAAATGGTCCTGACATGTATTAAATAGAAAACAAAGTCTCTGTGATTGTGGATGAACTCTTTCTGGAGGAGACGCAGTTCACTTCAGGAAAAAGATAAAGCCACTAAGACCAGGACCCCTGGAACAAAAGCAGGGTAGTTTATCCTCCAATTTCCTGCCGTCTAAACTCCAACGCTCCAGAACAAAACTCTCATTAATCGAAGCTGATCTTTAAGAAGCGTCTGCAGGCAGAAGAGGGCAGAAACAGCTGTTCACACAGAAGTAAACGCACAACATTACAGCCTCGCTCCGTATCCTTCGAGTTTCTGCTCTCGAACCACCGGCTCCGATTTGTTTTGCGAGCACAGGAGGTTTGAGGCTGAGCTGGTTTTGTTTGGACGCCGGGGCTGTCTGCGAGGAAACCTGAGGCTGAACCTCACATTAACACACATCCATCACAACACGCACTCGCTGACAACAGCCCAACGTGACGAGAAGAGATGCTCAGAAAGTGCTATAATTTAAAACAACTTCCTGCCTCTGTGCTCCACGGTGTTATGAAAAACTTTCCACAAATGTTTGCATTGGTGGGTAAAACCAGGCAGGATCGCAGACCACCCAATACACGCGTTACTCAATATCTGTCCGCTCAGAGAATGAACAGAGCTGACATGAGCTTTACTACAAACTTATGATCCGACCAGAACCAGAACCAGACCGATGATTAACCCTGAAGAACTAAAGAAAAAATATATATACACATACATACAGATATTTACAATTAATGAATGCATTTCACACACACATACACACACATATATGTAAAATGCATTCATTAATTGTTAATATTTATTTGTATAAAAATGATATATCATTAAGTATAACGTTCTGAATAGTAAATATATTAATTGAAAAAAATAACAAAATAAGGTGTTTCTAAATAATCTGTATGAAAGAAAAAAATAAAATAAAAATAAATAAAATAACAGTGTAAATGTAATTAATAAATAACAATAAAATATTTCTAATAGCATCCCTATTACTTTTTTATAATAAATACATAATAAATAAATAAACAAGTACATTATTTTATTATTTAATAAATCTAGATCCATTAAAACAACAAAAGATTAGTTCCAGACTGTGAAGAAATGTATATGAACAACAAATAAAAAAAATGCATAAAGATAAAAATGCTTATTTATTATTTTTTTTATTAATATTATTATTATAAAGCAAATATATATATATATATGCATTACAATTTCTCTCCATTAAACGCTTCAGAAATAACTAATAAATAGATTACATTAAATAACATTATAATTATTGTTGTTGTTATTTTGCAATAATTTTATTTTATTATTTTGCAACTAATAGGTGTAACTGTAAAATAAAGTGCTATCATTATTATAATGATTATTAAAAAGCATTTAAGATGTAGGTAAACTCAACTCTTGTTATCTGAACAGCAAGCAGCAGCACAGACAGTATTATCTTCTGTCCAGCACAGAGCCATCAGCGTATTTAGAATTAATATTATATTATTTTCAACACAGATGAGAAATATCATTTGAATGTATTCAGAAGTGCATAAAATCGGAGGATTACCAGTTTTAACTCCAATTATGATAAACACAATTTAATCAAACTCAAATTTATGAGACCTACTTATTATTACTAGCAAAACAGTATACATATTACTCCTAAATACTGAATGAATATAAAGAGGTGATGTTTTTCATGCTGCAATGCTTCATCCATACTAATGCTTACATTCATGCCAAACGTGTGAAATACAAGAAAACTACATGTTTTTTTAAAAATCTTCAATGACATGGTTTAAAAATATGCTTTTTTAGTTTTTTAAAGTGTTTGCACATTTCACTTTGGTTACTAAAAACTATGCATATACATATAAACATTTCCGCATCGCTTTCAGGTCAGAACAACCCAACGAGGGTTAAAAGCTGAAGCAGGTTGGAAACGACACGAGTAAACGATGACAGATTTCTCATTTTTGAGCGACCTGCTCCTTTAAGATAAAAGATAAGCTGCGTCTCTGCCAAACACATCACGGAGGGACGCTGTGTTTTATTTGGCCGTCGTCTGCAAGCCAGTTTTGATACTGAAATGGATTCATTTGTGTATTTATTCAGCTGCTCCACCGCTCTGAGATGAACCGCGGCCAAGGCGCACAAATTAAAGTCAGGAAACGACAGCGAGCGTCAGACCAGCATCTCTTCAGACTTCAGCAGCACACTGCCCACCGACTCCAGCTGATTGTTTTGGCGAGGGTCCTAATCTCAACAATGTGTGCAGAAATCTGCCAGCGTTCCTGTGCCGCTCAACCTGTGCCGCGTGTCACTCCACTATTAATACAGCGCTTGATTGAGAGGAACCTTCCCAGCTGCTCTCTTTCCACCCGCCGCTCCAAAACAAGCACGCCGAGCGACTCAATGAGAGTCATTGTGGAGCGACTAGAACTGATTCACTTCAGATCACTTCTGAGAGTCAGTTCAAACGAATCAGTTCAAAAGGTGCTTGAAAGCTTCTTCACAGACCATTCTTGGTTCCACAAAGAAGCATTCAGTCAAAGAAGCCTTTTATAATCTGAAGATCACAAAGACGCTTTAGTGAAACAGAAAGGTTCTTCAGATGTTAATGACGAAATCATTTAGACAAAAAAGATTCTTCTATAGCATCTTTTATTATTAAGAGTGTACCGAGCATGCAAGTTTTTCATGGTTTAAATGTTTTATTAAAAACATATGCAAGAAATGTGTATACTGCTGGTTCTTATTAAATTGCTGCACTTAAATTAAAATAATTCAATATTCAATTGCATTCCGTTCCAATATTCCAAATTAATTTAGTGTAAAAAGCAGCAGGGAAAATATGAATACATTAATTGTTTCATGAAAACTTTGGTAAAATATTGTAAATATATGTATGTGTGTATATGTTTAAATTTAAAGTATTTGTTTAAATATTAATCGTTAAAAAAAAAATTATAATAATAAAATAAAAAATAAATACTAATATACTTTTTTAATAGATTTTTGATTCATTATACTATAACAAATATATTCATGTTTATATTTACAGCTTTATGAAACTATTTAAATATTAAAATTCATTTATATACACATACATACACACACATAAATATATATATATACACACACACACATACATACACGCACACAAATACACAATTCTAAAATATTAATTTATAAAATAATTACAAATATTAAAATAAAAATATATATAGTGGTGTCCAAGATGATTAGAACACTGTTGTCATCAGTTAAAAATGGTTTTAAGTTTGATCTGATCATCATACGAGTCTGTACATGAACACAATATACTAGATATTAAAAATATTCCTGTCAAAAACAAAGGTTCTAAGACTCTGTGTTCCAGGAAACATCTAATCAGGGCTCTTCTGCAGCTGTGTCCGAATGATTCAATCTGCATTATGCAAAATATGCAAAGGTTTGGTCCATCACGCACGAACCAGTCACATGCAAACTTCAGCTGATAATCTGGAGAAAACAGAGGAGTCTGTGAGCGCAGCACATGTGAAACGCATTTGAACCTCTCATCGAAAACAGGTTGAAAAGATGGATGAAGTGCGTATGAAAGAGTCAAATATCATCCATTTTTCCTTTCTTCCCCTCACAGTCGCTCCTTGTCAAAACCGCTCACGGGAAGCGCTCAGGCTTGTATTACAAACACATCTGAAGCTGAAAGAAACGGCAACAACAGTGCAATCTCACAGCCTCACAATAAGGCCTTTTCACCAGACGCTCATCCTTTGAGGCTTTTATACACTCTTAATAATAAAGGTGGCTTCATGATGCCATAGAAGAACCTTTTCAGTCTAAATGGTTCCAGAAAGAACCTTTAACATCTGAAGAACATTTCACAAAAGCTTCTTTGAGTGCAAATACAAGAGTGACATTTTAATAACTCCAAAGTGTTTTTTTTTTTTTTAACAAAAACGAATTTATAATAATACTGCAGCAATAATAATAATTACAAGCAAGCAAATCTGTAGTAAAAATATGTTCTTTTTACATTTAACTATAATGAATTAATTCAAAATTTATATAAAATTATATATATTTTTGTATTTTTTTTATATTAACAACCTTGCAGCACTAATAATAATAATAAAGTAAATCTATACTAAAATGTTATTTATACATTTAACTATAATAAATACATTTTATTTTTTAAACTAAAAAAATAATTATATATATATAGCAGTAATAATAATTATGAGCAAGTAAATCGGTAGTAAAATATGTTATTTATATATTTATTTAACTATAATAAATTCATTAAAAAATTTATAGAATAATTTTGTTGTTTTTTTTTGGACATACAAACAACTGTAATATAAAAAATAAAAAAAAACAGCAAACCTGGAAACTTTTCCCCCCTCATGCAGTCCTAATGGCAATGATCTGAAAACGGCCAAATATCATGTGATTCACGTGTCTGACATCATGCACAACACATCAGATCCCATACTGTACACACACACATACACATTACCACAGCTGTCTTCCATTTCCCGCCATCCAGGCGCAGATGGAGATATAGTGTGAACTTTAACACAGGGATTCTTGGCATTCCTTCAGGTTCTGCGTTTCTCAGCAGACGCTCAGAGAAGGAAAGAGTACCTGCTCCCTCGAAGAGAAACATCCACGCAAATCAGCTGTTTACGGCAGGTCCTGTAGCGGCACGCTCATTACTTAATGGCTCAGGAATGCTAATTAAACTCAAAAGCCCAAAACCTCCAACGTCGTCAAGAAAGATCATCTGTAAAGCAGCACCACTGTCTGATATTGCATCATCAATGCCTCCGTAAAACATCTGTTAAACCGTCCTTCATAAACATGGAGTAAGTTAAGCTGATGCGAGTCTCTCTTCGTGATTCATTAAAAGAACCTATTCAAAGGAACCATTTAATTGTGACCGAGTTTGATCAAGTAGAGAAAAGAACAAAACAATGGAAAGTAGATTCAGAAACAGTTGCTTTTGTTTTTGATTAAATGCATGTTCTTCAAATGTAAAAAATGTTTGACGTTGCATGTCACAATATTCCTCTCTCAAACGATTCAGATTGCAAACGCACAACATTTCAGTTGCTTTAATGCACAATCATAAATCTTAATAAATGAAGTTATTAAAATAGGGGGAACAAAATATAAAAATGGGACTTTTACCGACTTGGATCATGAAAAATGGGCGGTACACAACCAAACAGAGTCAGACAGACTGAAGCATTAGCAGACTTGACGAATTTCAGTCATTTCAGCCAAAAACGAAGATTTCTACGTCAACAGAAGAGCTCAAAACAACATCCAAATCATTACGAGTGCACTTCATGAGCGGCTGCCCTGAACGACCCTTCGATTGTTTAACACAGACGTCTGACAAAAACCAGAGCACAAAATATCATCCAAATACTATAACGCGCCTGCTATGGGCCAGATTCCTCTAGCGTTAGTACTTTAATAAAATAAGGTTTCATGCATCAAACAGTTGTCATTTCATTTAACTTTACAACTGAACAGCCAGCTCTTGCTACTGTACCTTTAAGACATCTATATGACCTCTGAGATATGCAAATTACATCTGATATGATCGGCCAAACGTTCACACATCAACACTGTCGCTCATTTGGAAATTATTATTACACAACCGCTGGCTCGTTAACGTGCACTATCCATATAAGGAAACAAAATCCTAATGATTACGATGTCGCTCATTAACATAGGCCCACCCACATTTATATATCATTGCATATTTAGTAACTTTTGCTGAAAAAACATTTGCTGAATATTAATTATGCAATGACATGATGAATAATGAATATGCAATGAACTGGAGATATACAGTATGAACTGGAAAGTTTTGAGTTCTTAAAGCTGCAGTACACCAATTATACTTGACAGTTTACTACTTTAATCTTTCCTGTAAAATTTTTCTGTTAGTTTAGTTTAGATTTTTAATTCTTAAAGCGAAAGTACATGTATTCTAATTACTTAAAAAGAGCCAGAAGATCAGGTTTACCATTAAATGACTATGAATTCTTGCTACTGTACCTTTAAGACATTTTTACAACCTTCAACATATGCAAATGATCTCTGATATGATTGTCATTTTTGGGGGAATGTTTATGACACACCCACTGGCTCATTATCATATGCAAAATAAGGTGTTTATGCATCAAAAACAGCATTTCAACTGAACTGTGAGTGGGCATATGCTAATGAGCTCAAGGTTTTGATCAGACTTCCACTTCCTTATATGGTCTGGAGAAGTTCTGGGTTCTTAAAGCGACAGTACGTTTATACGGCTTGTTTGAAAGATCTAATAAAATCACGTTTATTACGAAACGACCCCTTTGAAACGACAATAATCGCGGTTAGGTCATAGAAAAGCAAGCCTAAACCCAAAGCAAACATGCAAATCTCCTCCAGTCTAAATAATGAGGCATACATGAAGGCATAATGATTTTCCCAGCAGCGGCGCTGACTTCATTAGCTTTGATGTGAGCGTGGAGCTGATCAATTGCTCTGGATCTCGGAGGGAAGGGTGTGTACACTCTGCTGTAAATGGATCGATATCAAGATCAATAGGTCCCCGTCTCTGGACACAGATCAGGTTTATTCTGTCTGAGAGGACTTCACATTGAGAAAACATCACGCTTTTCTGCGCTGAATGAACCGGAACATACGTCTGAGACAAAACTGAAAACCATTTCATCTTGTACTGTACTGAGTTTATTACTCTGGGTACGATTGTTCTGTTCTGGATGAAACTGATCTTTAAAATTCAAAATAATCAATCACATTAAATCAAGCAAAATATTAACCTCTTAAGCTCTGCGGCTGTTTTGGGGAATTCCGCCTGGTTTTTTCTACCAAAATTAAAAAGCTTCCCAT
>JAUMHR010000059.1:16620374-16630431 GCA_032361145.1 Enteromius fasciolatus | reverse complement strand
TAAATATTTGTATAAATATATATATATATATATATATATATATATATAAATATTTGTATATGGTTTGTTTGTTTTGTTTAACTTACTAAAATACCTCAAATTAAAACTACACAAGCATATACTGTATATGAAAAAAATAAAACAATTGTATTAATCAATTTAAAATAAAAAATAATAATAATTATAAAGTAAATTAAAATATGGCCAAATATATATATTTCAGATTCTGGTCTTTAATCTTTTGATCATGTGACGCTCGTACAGACAGTAAGATTTCCTTCAAGAGGTTTTCAAATGAGAAACTATACTAGTTTTACTAGTGGTTTGAGACTTTTGGACTTTAACTACTCCTAAAACTCAAATTAAAACCAAACTAAAACTAACCAACAAAAATACAAATTTAGTTTACCTTCATGTACAAAAACAACTAAAACTGACAAAAAAATAATAATAAATGTCTTAAAAAAGGATAAAACAACCAAATCACAAAAAAAAAATGAAATGAAAATTACAACAAATATTAATTTTAAAAAAACTATATAGACATTTAAAAATATATATATATATATACTAAAAGTGAAATGTATAAACATTAAATAAAATAAAAACTTAACATTAAAATGGGAAATATATGAAAGTATCATGTATCTTGTGGTTGGTGCCCGCTGACCTCACAAAAAGCACTGAGGAACTGAAGAGAAAAGATGCAATTTTCTGTCCCTCCAGACATGGACACATTAAGACCCCAAACAATTGGATTTTCTCACCCTGCATTCAGAGTTTGCTCAGTCCATCTATGACGAAGACGTCCTGACTCATCCCAGCAATCACATTACGCTTCCCAGAACCGCAGAAATTAGATTTGAGCCGCACTCTTCTCTGCTCTTCTCCCGCTCGCTGGACATCGCACCGGCCGGCAGCTTGAAGTAATTCACCACCTCTTTTCTTCGCATCCGCAGATTGGATGTCCTCGCTCTCGTCTGCAGGGGCTTTAATTGCCCTGAGCTTTACTGAAAGTGGATCAAGATGGCCACCTCCGTGACACCAGACCCGATCGAGCCGCTAACATCCGCTCAACATCAACGCATGCAAATACACCCGGCCTGAGAAACTACAAAACTGCGCCGTCTCATGCACGCGTTTAAACCGAATGCATTTTTAAATGCATGAAGCTAAAATGTTAGTTTTTATGACTGCATGACATAAAGTAACAACTTCCATTAAATCCATCTAATAATACCAATAACCAACAACATCATCATATTCTGAATCCTGATGGATCTAATCAAGCCCCATCCTTTCTTCCCATTTGACAGGAAGAAAACGGATTAATAAAACTGATTAAACCTGTTGAATTTCAACCAAACTAAAGGTTTTTGGACAGGTTTTATAGACAAGTTTTAGACTAAACCAGGATTAAACCATAGTTCAATCAGAACATTGAAGTATTTCTTATAAAGCATCTTAGAAAAAACATCACTGTTGTGCATCTTCAGGCAAAACAAAGGCACTGACATGTTTTCAGATCAACTTAGATTTTAGTCTAAGACTAGACTCAAGTGTAAGTGTTTGTGGGTCATCTGAACTTCTCTGAAGCTCCAGCAGAGTGTTAATGTGCTGACAGACGGACTCGAGCTCAGACCTGCGTGAGGCTTTCACAGGAACCTGTCGGGAGCTTGTGTCCGTGTGTGTGTGTGTGTGTGTGTGTGTGTGTGTGGATGATGGATGGATGGAGCGAGGCATAGAAAGACATACCTGAACGAGCGAGATGGACACGCCATCATGAGCCGGTCTTCTGCTCTTCCTGTGAATCTGGATCTACTACACTTTCTGTTTGGGTTCATTTTATCCGTTCACGGTACGAGCAAAACTTTTGTAAATACTGCAATCTGCTCATTAATTAAATAGTATGGTAGTTCAATATCGTGCAATTTAAACTTCAGTAGCAAACAATCAATACGTTTGATTCAGTTCAAATGCTCTTCTTTAATGAATCAGTTCAAGAGTCTGGTTCAGTGATTCAGTTGAATCAGCACTCACGTTCAAAGAATTTTCCATGTTATTTGTTTTTATTAAAACAGCTGCTTATTTTTATGTGCCAACATATTGGTGTTTAAAAATACCATGTAAATATTAAATATAAAAATTTAATATCAAATTATTATTGACGAATATTATATTATATGATTTACTTTCTAAAAAATAGTGAACCTTTTTTTTTTACATTTTGTTTAAAATTTATTTTATTTTATTTATTAAATTTGTAAATAATTTTTTTTTTAAATATTATTATTTTAAATGTATGGCAAATGTATTACATGTTAATCTTTAATATTTAAAATGTAAAATTTATTTTGAAATTATTATTTTTTTAAAAATAATAATAATAATAATAATAATTTGGTTAAATTAAATATGTAATTTTGCTTACTTATATTTTGTAAGTATGCAATAATATTTTAATATTATAATTTGTAAAAGAAATGAAGTATTTTATTTTTTATTAGTTATTTCTTTTACTTTTGCTGTATTTTACCTCTTTTATTCATTTTGAACCTGCTTAGCCACAATGATAGTTTCTTTGAGCAAAAAAGAATAATTGAAACCAAACACATAGATTTTTAAACATAAATAAATTAAATGCATGAAATAATTGCTGAATGCCTAATAAAATTATAAATAAAGTTCTTTAGATAATAAAAAGGAAAGAAGGGCTGATGGTTCTGTTCCATGGCATCGCCGTGAAGAAGCTTTTAAGCACCTTTATTTTTAAGAGTGTAGGCTCCAGTTTTCTCTCCGAGTCCCAGAAGAGCAGCATCCTTCAATCCTCTCTGAACCCAGCACCCATAATGCATCTGTGCTGGAGATTAATGGAGCGTTCAACAGTCTTTAAAACGCTTGCTGAGAACAGATCAACAAACGACGGATGGCACGCATCGGGACGCATTAACGCAGGACTCGGACCGTTTCGGAGGAAATCAAAGACGGAGGGCCGTAAATCAGGAGTCAGGACTCAGACGCGCTTCTTCTGCAGCGGGTGACACGTTGATGAGAGAATAACTCAAATCATCTGTGAGAAAGTTAGCCAGCTTTCATCTTCAGAGCCTCGGAGAGATCAGAGATGTGTCGGGTTTTATTTCTTTCACATGCGACACCTTTATGTGTTTACAGACTGATAGAAATCACAAGAGATTCTATTGACGTTCACAATAAACCACTGCAAGTTCAAGAATTCAAGTTCCCAAATAGCTTAGTACGGTTGCTTTTTATTAAGTATATTAGTAAATAATAACTAAGATTTTCATTTTATAATGGTATATTAATTAATATTAATTACCATTAAATATTTATAAAATATTAAATGTTTATATTCAATATTTTTTATATATCGTAAAATAATATTCCATAACAATAATACTAATGTTGCTAATAATAATAAATTTTACATTAAATATGTACTTGATGTACTTTAATTGTATTATACAACATTTAAAAATAACATTCAATATACATTGAATATTTATTTTCTAAAATATTAAATACTTATATTCAAAATAATAAAAATAAAAAAAATGACATAATATTAAATATTCCTACTAATATATCTTTTTTTTATTTAAATAATTAAATTGTAAAATATTTTTTATTTTATATAAAAAATAAGCATTTTATTTATAAAACATTAAATATTTATATTTAATATTATTGCATATTATAGAAATACTACATAATGTTAATATTTCTACAAATAATATTTTTATTTAAATTTAAATATTTACTTTTAAATTATTTTTATGTTCAATTTTATCATTAAATATTTATAAAACAATAACATTAAACATAGAATATTGCATTTAATATCATAATAACAATTATTATTGAATAACAGTGATAATACATTTTTAATTATATTTATTATTTGTATTGTATTAAATATTAGTAATATACATTTCTAAAACAAATTTTATTAAACATTAATTTTTCACTCCTTTTCACACTACAACAGACTTGCGTAATCGTTCATTAAAGGCCCGGTTTTATAGACAGGGCTTTTTAAGATGAGTTTCAGTGGAAGCAGCTCAGACAAGGCTAATATCAAACACTGGCGAAGTAAATGAGTTTGTGCACTGCTCTTTCTGTGCTCCTCTTCAGCAACACTTATTAATGCTTACCCACAATCCTCTGCTCTCATTGGCCACGCTCACTTCCTGCAATTACACGAGCGGAAGGCGGGGTCAAAGGTCAGCTAATGCAGCTCAGACCGCAGACAGACGAGCAGCTGTGAACCCGTGCCACAACAAACACGCTTCATATTAACAAAGATAATAATAAAATCATCTGTTTGAGAACTTGAAACAACAATAATGCTCATTTATTGTGCTGCATTTTCACATTGTGCCAGGTTTTGTAGCCACGCTTGTGTTTAATAAGATAAAGCAGGCCTGAAAGTGGACGTGGTGTTTCTGAGAAGGATCTGAGCTCGTTATTCGGACTCTAAACTCTGACCTCTGCAGCTCCGGGCTGGAAATTCACCTTCAGTGAAGGAATCTCTCACGCCTTCGTTCTCCAGGAACATCAGAAGCTTGTTAAATTCTCCCAGAAGCCCTTGGGGTATGCAGATTCAGAGCACAAAGGCACAGTGTTCGGCCGCATTTACGCACAATAACGGCATTAAACATCCAAGAGATGTTGGGAAACAGAGCTGACGGTTTATAGAGACAAACACACATCACCTTCAGCTCTATGACTCATCATTCCACTTCTCTACTCGTTCAATAATCATCGGAATAATAATGTACGTTTCTTGGAATATTCTGAGCATTAAAATACTATTTAAATATTGCAAATATTTATTTCCATAAATATAAGCATTGTGTAAATAAGTGTTCATTTACATTCAGAATCTTAAACTAAAAAGCAATTAAATGTAATTAATGATTAAGTAATGATAAGCAATGATTTCTGAGAGGATCATGTGACACTGAAGACTGGAGTAATGATGCTTTGTGTCACAGGAATAAATTACATTTCAAAATATATTCACACAGAAAACAGTTATTCTAAATTAAAATAATATTTCACAATTTTTTTTAATCTAATAAATGCAGCCTTGATGAGCAGAAGAAACATCTTTAAAAACCATTAAATGTCTTACTGACCCCAAATTTTTGAACGGTAGTATATTTGCAATATAAATAAATATAAATAAAATTAATAAATTAAATAATACAAAATGGATGCAACCAAAAGAATTTGTTAAAACATTGTATTGTTTAATATTGTAATAACACTAATACTTTATTATTATTATTATTATTATTATTATTATTCAATAATAATACTTTTTATATAATAATTAATATTATTTTGTAGTCACATATATAAATCAATAAAACAATAAAATGACAATCAATAAATTTGGTTAAAAGCATTGTTTAAAATATATTTGAATAATAATAATTATTATTATTATTATTATTATAATTAATTATTTTTTTCAATAATTAATTTTATTTTGTAGTCATATAAATCAACAAAAAATATTAATAATAATAATAATGTGTTGTTATTGTTATTAATACTTTTTATATAATAATTAATATTATTTTGTAGTCACATATAAATCAATAAACAAAAAAATTATACAATCAATACATTTGGTTAAAAGCATTGTTTAAAATATATTTTAATAATAATAATAATAATGTATTATTATTATTATTATTATTAATACTTTTTATTCAATAATTAATATTATTTTGTAGTCACATATATAAATCAATAAAAACAAAAAATGATACAATCAATAAATTTGGTTAAAAGCATTGTTTAAAATATATTTTAATAATATTAATATTAATAATAATAATAATAATAATTATAATTATAAAAATATAAATCAACAAATAATAATAATAATAATAGTGTTGTTATTGTTATTAATATTTGTTATATAATAATTCATATTATTTTGATTAAAACAGTGCAGCGCTACTCTCTGGGTTTATTTTGTGATAAACTTCATCTTTATATTGCCCACCTGCTCTTCTAATGATGCCATCAGCCATCTAAACCCATAATGATCGAGCACAAGTGTCCGTGACCTGCGATGACGTATCGTCATCAGACTTTAACGAACAATGCCAGTAAAACAGCGGCGGCCCGCTGGGTTTAATTCAAACAAGCCTACGGCCGCCAAAGCCAGACCACACAGACAAAACGAGCACTTTCCCACACGCAGGCTTTTAGAAATCCCACCCAAAACACACATCAAGCCCTGTAATGGCTTTCTCTCATTACGCCGCAGTGTAAATGACTCCTGTAGCCGCTGACACGCTCCCAGAGAAGCGCTTATCAGACACACGATACTCACCCGGATCACAACACACACCCCGACAAAAACCAGGAGGTCAGATCAGATCCAAGGACAGGGGTGACAGATCCACGCCTCTGTCGATCACTGCATACGGTATAAAACTACATACAGCATAGCATTCAGTCAGTCCTGTATAACCAACACAAGCCCTGAAGCCAAAGACACATTAAACCGTGTCAAATACTGAGAGTAAACGAGCGCGTTAATCTCGAAAGTGAAGAGTGTCATTTCTTCAATGCTAGAATACTTTCTCACATCCCCGTTAAACATATACGTTTACATTTATATTATATTATATATATTAATATATTTAAATGTATAAACTAGTGATTAATCGCGATTTATCGCATCCAAAATAAGTTTTTATTTACATGTGTGTTTATACTGTGTATATTTACTATGTAGCTATATAAAAAGACAAACAGTGCATATATTTTGAAAATATTTTATTTACATATTATATATATATATATTTATTTATTTTTTTTTTTTTTTTCATAAAATGTATATGCTAAAATGTGTGAATATATTTAAACATGGCATTTTTCTTAAATATATGCATGCATGTATTCTCATTTATATGTACTTAATAAATATATACAGTATATACACATACGTAATGTATATGTAAACAAATCTATTTTGGATGCGATTAATCATTTGACAGCACTAATATAAAAATATATTTATTAAAAAAAATAAATACATGTGCATGTGTGTGCATTTATAGCTACATAATAAATATACACATATTTAATGTATATGTAAATAAAAAAAATGTATATGTATTTTGGATGCGATTAATCAACGCCCAGCACTACTTTAAAAACGCTTTTAAAAACATTGATTTGAATGTAGAGCAGCCCAACTTCTGATTCATCCAATAGTCTGGGTTCAGGGGCGGGGCTACCTGCGTGAATGGCCAATGGCAGGTGAGGGGAGTGTTTGAGGAAACTGTTTAATAACAGTCATTTTTGTCTAGCTCAGAGTTTGATAACAGACGCGCTTTAAAAACACTGCAGACTTCACTGCACAATCACACGTATATCAGCCATTAAACACGTCAGACTCAACCCCAGGAGAACCACGGCAAAACAAAAACAACCACCAAACACATTTCAGTTTGGTCTTGCACCAATTACTAAAGTCTTCCACAGATTGTCTTACCTCAGTCTGCAGATGAATGAAGCTCTTTATGGATTTACGATGTTCAGATCTCTCAACATCTGTAAGAAAAGTCAAACAGAATATTTCGTAAGACCTTGATGGGGAGCTATAAATCATATCCCTGGGAGTTATGCAATTTAATGTAGAAACAACAGGTAAAACGCCTACAGGTATCATCCCTAATCAAACTGCAATTCCTCAACATGTCAAAAAAACTTCCAGTAATTATCTAAAACAACGAGAGCCTGGTTTGGATTCATTACTAATCAAAATATGCATGCTTAAAAATCCAAAAACAGATAACTCAAGAATAAACTAATTAAAAAGCTCTTGTTGCACTGGAATCTGAGGGTGCAAAAAAATGTATATTGAGAGTTGTCCAAATTAAGTGCTTAGCAATGCATATTAATAATCAAAAATTAAGTTTGGATATATTTGCGTTAGCACATCTACAAAATATCTTCAAGGAACATACCCACACGATGTATTGTTGTCTATTGCTGCAGATCTACCTGTGCTGCTGACTGCTCTTGAGCTCCAGGATCACATGCATGAGCTGAATCTCTTACTCGACTGATGTTTTCCGTGCATCACAACAGCCCTGTTTTATTTTGCTGACAGGGTTCTGAGACGCTGCAGCGAGGTGCACGAGAAAACACGAAACTTTCGCGAACACGAGCACGAGCCCGACGGACGGAATGTGCTCGCGGATCACTGACCGACAGCGAGTGTACCGATAAACACGGCGGATTAAACCCTTAGAAAAACACCGACCGGTGTTCAAGCTCTCACCTTCCTTCACGATCCCCTGAAGTCCGTCAGAAAGCGTCCTGAGCTCCTCCAGAGCTGGCGTCCGCTGCACAGAGACACATCTAGAGAGAAATCACTCGATTGCGCTGGGAGACTGAACGCAACTCTAGGAGGAAAGCTGCTTTTCTTTCCTTCAGTGTGTGTGTGTGTGTGTGTGTGTGTGTGAGGCGCACAGGCTCCAACCACTGACGTCTCAGAGAAATACACCTCAATCCCAGCTCCAGCTCCAAACACACCTATAAAGCATATAAATAAAAACCTAAACGTCACAGGGCCGGGTTAGACACTGTCAAAAATATCATATAGGCTAATACTACAAATAAAAAAAAATATTAGCTTATGCATTTAAAATTGCCCTGAAATTAAAATCCTGGGTTGTTGCTCCAACTCAACTTTAGGTCAAATATGGACTGACCCAGCTGTTGGATTTGTACGTTACAATTTTAACACAAAATTTGAGTATGTCCATATCTGACCCAAGGACCCAGCATGTTAGGCTAATATTTAATATTATTTATTTATTGTTTAATCCCTGCTCATAAAGGGATAGTTCACCCAAAAATAAAAATGATATTTTACTCACCTTTGAAGCATCTTAGGTGTATGTGACTTTCTTCTTTCAGACAAATACAATCGGAGTTATGCTAAAAATTGTCCAGACCCCTCAAAGCCTTTGAAATGGTGTTAAAGGGTGCGCGTTCATAATAAAACATCCCTCACATGGCTCCGGTGGGGTGAATAAAGTCCTCCTGTAGCGAATCTACGGGGTTGTGTACAATAAATATCCATATTTTAAGCTTAATAAGAGCTTTTCTCTCATGCAGGTGAGCTGAGCGTCTGTGGAAACAGTCCCGCGTGTCGTGGGATGTTCGGTCGCGCGTGCGCCTCTGTATATCGAAATCCCCCTACATTTTTCTGTACAAATCCTTGGTTTGTGCTTTCTAATTCGGGACTGGCGTTTTGTTTTGTTCTCTCTCCGCGCTCATCACTAATCACGCAACACAATGTGTCTTATGACATCCGCAGGGACTGCTTCCGGTTCCCACAAACAGCAGACGTTTTTTGGGTGAACTATCCCTTTAACCTTAAATTAATATAATAAATACAGCGGTATCAAACACGTCTATTGTAGTTGTAACAAAGAGAAAAGTACGGTGATTACTACCATGTCTAAGCAAAAGCCTATAGACGGTTTCATGAAGTTAACTTCCGGTCTGTGTTTGTTTATCGGCCTGGTTAGAGCCGCCGGCTGCATGTTTAAAAATCAAACCGAGGCGTGGATGTTTTTATATCACTGTATTTAGTAAATGTCATTTTCATTTCATCCTGCATACAAGGCAGCATTTTTAATAAATCCGTCTGATTTACACAGCGAACATATTTTTAAAAAACAAATTTACTCTAAAAAGGACTTTTGTTATTCTATTTGGATGTTTACCGGAAGTTAAGTTATGGCCACAAAGTACGTATGCACAGTAACGTTTGTTTATGTTGTCGTTGAAACCGTTTATATAGAGACCTGAAACTAAATTATATAGCATATACTAAACAAAATCTGAATGAATCAGATATATCTATAGTGAATACAACCTTTGCCACTTATTTTAATGAATCTCAAAAAACTAATGAACTAAGGCACAGTGTTCAGATCTAAACTTCAGAGCGCGTTCGCGAATCATTTGATTCAGATCGGTGACTCGAAGT
>JAUMHR010000059.1:16589468-16609250 GCA_032361145.1 Enteromius fasciolatus | reverse complement strand
TTTTTTACTCAAATACAGTTTTTATTAATTATTAGTTTGCTATTTTGTACTTAATCTAAACAAAAATGACTAGTTGAAGTTTGAATGTCTATGCGCACACACACACACACACACACACACATATAATGTCAAGCAATAATTTTCGTACTGTTTTTTACTGTTTTCAGTAGATGCTGTGATAAATCATTTTAATCACACTATGAGACTTTGAGAAGAACAGTGTTTTATTTTTCATCCCGTCTCAGAATAAAGAAGTGAGTTACAGGCAACTAAAACAAAGAGTAAAAATAAACCATGACCCTCTATTAGCTTCAAAACGGCTGCTAGCGATTAGAAGACTTTAGGCCTAAATATGAAACACATTTTTGTAAATGAATGAAGTAAAGACACAGAAATAACTGAGAAAACATTCAATATCACCGCTCTGAAAGTAAAACACGCCCCTGGAAAGCCCCCGAAATCTTCCGTCCCGCCTCAATAAATATAAAATATACCTGCAGCGGGACGCTTCCACACACTCTTTAAATACAGGTGGAACTACGATATCTTTTGCATGTCGAGATCCTTTTCAATCATGATTAAGATCTCAATAAAACACTGCATCACGTGATATACTCAAAAACACCCACAATGCAACACTGAGCAGTTTCTGGTCTCATGATGACAGAAACCGAAGCGAATATATCTCTTCTCATAAACATTCATCAGCTAAAATAAACCTCACAAACGTGGAACATGACCAGCGACATCAGAACTGGACAGTGTGAGCGTGTTTCTTGCACAAGGGCTTGTCCTTCTTGGAGAAGAAGGTCTGACCCTCCAGACTCGTGCTGCACACCTACAGGACCAGAGAGAGACACTTACAAATCAGTCTTACGGATTCATTCTCTTAACACGTGTCATTTTTATTCAGGAACCAGCTAAACTCTGGATTTCCAGACCTTTACATTTATGGGAATTTCTATAATTCATGAAAAATGTAAACTATTTTGAGTAGAAATTGCTCAATAAATAAATAAAAATAATAAAAATAAGCAAATAAATGAAATGAGTAAATCAGGTAAATAAATAGTAAGCAAATAAATTAATTTAACAAGTGAATAAATAAGTACATAATAAATAGAAAGAAATAAAAATAATTAATAGAGTAAGTAAATATATCAAGTTAGTGAAGTAAATAAGCAGAATGAAATATAGAAACAAATAGGTAAATAAATAAAAGTAATTAAATTCTTATTAGAGGG
Source organism: Enteromius fasciolatus (assembly GCA_032361145.1). Lineage (NCBI taxonomy): Eukaryota > Metazoa > Chordata > Actinopteri > Cypriniformes > Cyprinidae > Enteromius > Enteromius fasciolatus. The sequence continues at coordinate 16,608,006 of JAUMHR010000059.1, read as the reverse complement.
TTTGTTTAAAACCTTGTTCATATGTCATTCTCCATTTCATTTCTTTCTCAAATTGATTTAGTGGAGCGGTGAGCCATAATATAATAAATATTATTTTATTTTATTTTATTATTATTACTTCTTCTTCTTCTTTCTCTCTCTTTCTTTTGTTTGGTTAAAAAATTAGGTTTGTAATGTTTAAAAAGTTAATATATACATTATTTTTTTAAAAAGTAAATTAAATGATTTAGAAAATAAACAAGTAAATAACAACAAGTAAATACATAACAGGTGAATAAATGGAATAGATAAATAAATCACTAATTCACTCATTAATCATGTTTTGTAATCACAAACTAGTGGAAACATTTCTGATCATCAAGTACGTAACGTTCAGTCGTTTTACTCTGATTCGTGAGGATTCTGATGTTTTCGTACCGTACAGACGAAGCAGGTGTCGTGCCAGGTGAAGCCCAGCGCCTCCAGGAACTTATCGCCCGCCTCGATGGGGAAGTCACATCCGTGACAGCTGGTGCCGAACAGGGTGTAGTAATCTGAACCAACCAATCAGAGTTCAGTGAATCAGTTCAGCTTGCTTCACACACACACAGATGTTTTCTTCTGATGCAGACATCAAACATATTTGACCCCCCCCACACACACACACACACACATATAGCAAGGGGTTTTATTATTAAAAAGAAAACAAATAGATTAGAAAAGATTGAAGAAGCTAAAAAACAGTAGTGCATGAATAGAGTGTACGTTTTTTATTGTAAGATTAGAATAGAGAGTGCTAGACTAAAGGTGGAAGAGATGTGTTGTTTGAAGAAGGACTCAGATTGAGATGTTCTGAGAGAGCATTACAGTAGTCCAGTCTGGACAGAACAAGAGCATATGATATATATCTGTGAATCTCTGACCGGTCTCACAGTACGGCTGTCCGTCCTCCAGGTGGAAGGTGTTGTTGCGGATGGGCTGCTTGCAGGTGGTGCACAGGAAGCAGTGCACATGCCAGGTCTGCTTCAGGGCGTTGATGACTTCCTGTTAGCAGATGAGACGCACAGATTAGAACAGCACCGTCACACAACCGAGATTTCACATTCATACTTCAATATTTCAGAATACAGCTTTCAGATTGTGTTTTTTATGTTATTTTGACCAAGTATAAAAATATTAGCATTATTTATATATATATATATATATATAGAGAGAGAGAGAGAGAGAGAGAGAGAGAAATGCTATATACAATTCAATGCCAGTTATAATGCAAGTTATATTTAATTATATTTGATATATACTTTCCATTTATTTAGAATTTCTAACATCAAATATTAAAATATTTGTAAAATTTATTATTATAATATAATATTATATTATTATAATATTATAAAAAAAAATCAAACAGATAAATAACATATTATAATTTATAAATGATTTTAAAGGGTGTTTACAATGGGTCTTGGGTCCATGTTCTCTTCACACTGGTGTAATTATTATTATTAGTGGTATTGCAATCATTATTATTTTACGCTACATGTTTCAATACTGATATATCTTACCCCCCCGCCCTGCACTGTTGTGCGGCCCTGTTTATTTTTTATAAATGTTACGTTTAATTTAATTCTTGACTTTTCATTAACCCCCCTTTAGAAACCCCCGGTGCATTTAAAACATGAATAGAAATTAATTTGGAGACGATGACTGATTGACTGACATATTGATCAGAGCTTAAATCCATCACAGACGTGCAGGTGTCTGAATCTGATGTGTGTCTGGAGCTCCTGTAAATGAAGAGCTCTGAAAGCGTCCCGGAGCTCATTATCGCAGTGAAGCTCTTCCGCCCGAGCAGATCGACGTCCCTCGGGTTCATGTGAAGTGCTAATTATCACACATCTGAGTGGATAAACCAGACCTTATGATCCCGATTAAAACCCGTTCCCACACTCCAACGCTCTCAGAGAGAAGAGACTACAACCCTAACCAGAACCAGAGTTAAGAGCTTCATTCACCATTAACTACATATTTATACAACTAATTATATATTAAATAAATATGTCATAGTATTTCAAATATCATGATATTTAATACATATTTCAGATATATTTCTATATTCATAAATATGTTTCTTATTTTTATGTATAAATATATATATATACACATGATTAGTGTTAATTACACACGCAAAATACATACTGTGTATATATTATGCATAATTTTACACACACACACACACATGCATATTTTAGAAAAATATGTTATGTTTATATATTAAATATTTAAATTATATGAATATAAATATATGCATGTAAATGTAAATATATTTTAAATGTATGTGTATGTATTTATATTTATATAATAAACATAATCAATACACTAATTACGTAAACCAAAACTTTTATTGTGGATGTGATTTATTGTTTGACAAAATTAATGTGTTAAATGCAAGTATTTCTGTATATTTAATAAGTATATTAATATATAATAAATATAATATTAACAAAAACTATAAATAAATTCAATTGAATTTGATCATTATTAAATCAACTCTGTGACACAGAGAGGTTCAATCTTCTGTAAGCTATAAAATTTGTTTTTAATGATAAAAAGGAAACGGTTAAAGTGACAAATTCAGGTTTTCCACACCACTACCAGACTTTCATAAATATGTTGAGATTTCATTATGATATTTTATATTTGTTGAGGAAAGGGAACAGACGTTAAAGATGAATTCCAGTCCAGTGAGACATGATTTGAGGATTCATTCACAAATGCAAGCAACAGTAAAGCTCACCCCGAGGACCTTCTGCTGGCATCTGAAGCAGGTGGGGGCCAGGAACTGCTCGTAACAGCGCTCGCAGTAAACGGAGCCGCGCTCCTCCACGAACCCCACGTCTGCCAGAGAACTGTGGCAGTGAGAACAGTTGAACTCCTCTTTATGCCACGATTTACCCATCGCCACCAGAAACGGCCCCCTGCCAAACACACACAGACACCATTACTACAGAGTAAGAGCAGTCAGAAGAGCACATTTCCTACCGCAAATATCTCAAAACTTCATTTTTTATTACTAATAAGCATTGCTAAGGATTTTCTAGCGCAACACTTATTCATGCAGCTTTCAGATGATGTCTTTCATACTAAAATGACAACATTTCTAAAACCTTAACAACTTGTTTGTATTCATATTTTGATCATTTCTAATTTTGAATTCGATTAGATTAGATTCGACTTTATTGTCATTACACACGTACAGGTACAAGGTAGGTCTAACCAGCAGTGCAATGAGCAGCACGTGCAGGATACAGGTATTTATAGAAGATGTAATATGAACATAATATACAGTTTGTATTAACTATAATCAGGAATTACAAGTAGATGAATATAGGTTGCTATAGGAATTATGAATATGCAATAGATATGAACATCATTTACTATATCAGGGATTGACACATGTATAAAAATGTATCAGAGATTTGCAAATGTATATGTGCACTGGATATGTGGGTCTGTACAGTGTAGTGCAATATTAAATATTAGAATATTATATTAAAGCGGAGATTGTTATCAGAGCTCCGGTCTGTCCTGACGCTGTGAAAACACTGGTTTGGACGGGATCTGATGCGGAGGAATCTGTGGAGGTAACGTGAGGACGGCAGCGGGGATGCGGCTGACAAATCGGATGATTAGCTGGAAGGGAAAACAACAGACACCGGCCATATCAGATGCAGAAAGCCGAGACTTTAAGCTTGGATGTCACGGCCGTTTCGGACGGAGTCTGGCAGTCTGTGGAGAAACAGATCCCAGCTCTCTGGAGACTGGATGAAGGAGTCTAAACCCATCAGATGCTCCTTAAACTCTAATGTAACCTTCAACTCTGTTACTTTCACATCGAGGTCTCGTGTAGGTGTTCAACGTTACAATATCTGTAACAAACGTAACACTACTGTTCACAACTCTTAGGTCAGACTCATGTTTTTGTTCAAGAATGCATTAAATTGATCAAAAGTGGCAGTAAAACATTTAAAATGTTACAAATCTTCGAATAAATTCTGCTCTTCTGAACTTTTGATTCAAATCTATGATAATTTCCTCCAAAATAATGCAGCATGACATCGCTAATAACCAGAAATGTGTGTTGAGCAGTAAATCAGTATTTCTGAAGGATCATGTGACTCTGAAGACTGGAGGAATGATGCTGAAAACACAGATTTGATCATAGAAATAAATTACGGTTTAACAGTTAATCATATAGAAAGAAGATCATATAATTAGAACAATATTTTCCACTTTGCTACTGTATTTTTTATCAAATGAATGCAGCCTTGGTGATCAGAAGAGACCTCTTCGAAAGACATAAAAATATTCTGAATGTATATTTAATGCAACATTAAAAAAAAGAAAAGTTACATTTAAGTTTCAACAGAAAACAATATTAAACATATTCTCTCTCGTCCTAAACTCTGAAGTCCCAGACATCCTAATAACTTGTTTTCTCTTGACTTCTCACATGCAGTTTAGAATCAGTCCAGTTCTGATATAAAGTATCAGAGTGTTTGGAGCTGCTGAAACGAACACTATCGTTTATCTGGGATGTGAATAATATCAGAAGGATCCTCCACATTCAGATCATGTTTTGACACTAAATGAATTTTGTCTTTTATTTGGAGCTACGTTTAGGATTGTGAAACTGTTGTTCATCTACCACGAGAAAGACACTCTTTTAATGAGTAATTATATCGTTTATTCATTTAAAATTAAAATAATTTATAGATTTGTATTAATGCCGACTGGTTTTAAATGGTTTTGGTCTTTTTTAGCTGGGTTTTTATTTGTGCAGATTTTTAGCAGTTAATGGCTTTTAAAGTTTTACTAAAACTACTTCAATCTTTCTGGCTAGTCTTTCTCTAGCCAGCTTACAACGTTTACAAACTTTTACAACTAATTTCAAAAAATAAAATGCATTTCTAACCATTTAAGAAGCAGGGATCCAGGAATTTCCAAACCTCCTAGCAGATATTCAGACCATATTAAACAAATGATTCATGCAGCACTATTTTCAGCTATAGTCATCTGTCAGTACTTTTATTTTTTCAGGGTTTTTTGCACGCACACAAGAAATCTCCTCACAGGTGCATGGGAATGTTTCGCATGCTTACGTATATATTTCGTGTGCATACGTACTGTATATGCACACATATTTTGCTTTCTTTTTTCTATACTTTCCAGATCTGGAAGTGACTTGAAGTGCCCCAAGTTCATTATGGGTAATGAAAGGTTCATATTTTGGTGCTGGGAGTCCGAACAACAGGCTGACTTCATACAAGCTCAAAAACACTTTCATTTCCTTGTAACATGCCTTATTTGTTCAATGACTCCCAAACGATTTGCTTAACGATTCATTTCTCCAAATCCCTCTGGTGATTGATCGATTTCATTTAAAGCAGTGACACCAGCAATGACTCATTTTAGTGATTCAGAGTTGACTCTTTCTTCTGGGAGACCATAACTTTATATAGATTTAATACTTTGCAGGATGTTTTCGTTCACTTAGAGCTGTTACACACTGCAGGAAAGATCATTTTTACAAATACATAACGTGGGCACTTTAAATCATCTTCAGGAAGCCTGAAGAGCCGTGTAATCTCAGTGAAGGAGGTCAGATGTAGTGTGAGGTGATGTCTGACCTGATGACCATGTTGCAGTGACCACACATGGGCGTCCGTGTTCCCGCCGGGATGTGTTCGGCTCTCTGCACCAGAGACTCGTCCTGGTTGTCGGGGTGAGCCTGAGGCGCCGGGCGATCCGGGCCCTTGCCACTGACCCGTCCGATTGAGGGGCCCGTCTGGGGCCCAGGTGCACCTGCTCTGGGAAACCCTAATCAAAGAGAAAGAGATCTCAATCGGGCGACCCCTCGCTGAACCTGGCTCACAACAGTGCCTGTGTTAGGGTAATGAGATCGCGGTATTGTACGAGGCTATGTAGCGTGACCGAAGGTGACGGAAAGTTCTGCTGAAGATATATGAACTCTATCTCTTCTGAAGAAACGGGACATCCACACTGCACCGCCGCAAAACAATGGATCGGTTTACTCCGGCCGGGAAAAAAAAAACAACATTCCCAGAAGCAGAGGAGACACCTGGCAAAATAATCCCGTGTCTTGGACAAGCCTTCCCTTCTCTGACCACCTCCGGAGAGACAGCGGGGGTCAGAGGTCATGCAGAGAATGAACACCCCGGGTTTCTGAGCTGGTGAGAATGGATCCAATCGTACGGCTGTGTGTGTGTGTGTGAGATTGATGGACAACTTCATCCAAATGAAGAATCTGCATTTCATAATAAAGCTCCGTTTCTGATTATAAATCAGATTAACTGTCTAAAAATGTGTGCAAATATATATTTTTTAAAGATCAACATCAGGATATTATTAACCTAAAAAAATTTATGAAAAAATGTAGCAAATTTAACTGGAAATTTTAAAATGACTTTTAATGTGCTGTCTTTGAAAGTAAAAAAACTAAACAAAACATGTTTTTTTTTAAATCAACATCATGAATAAAGAAGTTATATTGATATATCAAATAATTCAAACATTAAAAAAATACATAGTTTAAACAGAATTATATTAACACATATATATTTATAAAAAAATAATTAAATACCTAATTTTTCGGAAAAAAAAAGACAAACCTTTATTTATTTATTCATTCATTCAACATCATAACTTTGTTATCTTAAAAATTATGTACCTTTTTTGTGTTCATCTTAAAGATTCTTGAAGCTATCTGTCCTTATCGCAATCTAATATAAATCAAATTGTGAATCAGATTCAATCAATTTGATTTTGCAGAAATGTCTCCAGTTTGCCATCTACCCCAAGACTCACACCTCTACTTTACCTAAAGACAAATCTGAATATAAATATGAACATGTCAATGTGAACAAATGAACTGGAAGAATACATAAGCTGATCTAACAGAACTAAACCAGAATCTGGTCTCTCCAGATGATGATGGCTGAGCAGCAGCAGGTCAGAGGTCACAGTCTGGAGGTCATAGGATACAGCTGCTGAGCCAGCACTGGTTTAATCCTTAAGGAATCATCATTTCCTGAGATAAGATGAGCACTTCCTGTCAGCTGAGGAGGAAACACATCTGACACGGGGAGGTTGAGAGGTCCGCTACCGAGGGCTTGGCAGGCCAAAAGAGATCAAATACTGCACTAAACTAGTCTAGATCAAAATTTGTAAACATTTTAAGCATGTGTAGTATTATATAAATATCAATGTTCTATATATTTATAAATACGAGTTTAATATGAGTTTACATTACACTGTAAAATAACATGAATATTATATTTTACTATATCACAAAAAAATATTAAAAGATACTTTTACTTTTAAAAACTTTTAAAATAGTTTGAAATTATATTAATGAAATATTATTTATTATATATAGTGAATTGTATTCAATTATTATTGATATAATATTCAAATATTATAATAAATCTTATGTATTAAAGTTAATTTCATATTCAAATAATTGGATATTTCAAATTAATAGTTTAAAATATGAATAGTTTAAAATTTAAACATTTTTACATTAAAATTAATAAATGTATTCCTTTTATGATACTACAATTATATTATTAATCATTATGTTTGTAATACTAACTCATAATTTTACATATATATTTCTGAAAACAAGCTTTACAGGTGATTTCTTTCTCAATTTAATGATTATTTAATTTATATATATATATGTGTATATATTTATTTATTTATTTACAGAAAAACAAAACACTAATGATACTAAGAATTATATTATTTTATCAAACGTGTTAAATGTTTTTGTTTATACTATTATTTGTCATAGAATTATGTTCAGACATTGTGAAAACACAGATGTGCCAGGCTCTACACCTAACCAATCACAACGCTCGCTCTCCCTGGATCTCCCCTGAGTTCCCGGATGGAGAGGTGTCGGCAAGAGAACAGCTCTATCATCTATCACAAGGTTCATATTCATAAAATTTTAGTACGTTGGAATGAGCCATCCCTCCTAACCACCTACCGCCAAGGATTGGAGCCCAACCTGCGATTGATGCTAGCTGCTTATGACGATTCAGTGGGCCTGGAAAGATTCATCCAGTATTCAGTTCGCTGTTCCTCCCGCCTCCAGTCTTGCCTCCTGGATAGCTCGAGCATTGCAGCTATGTTTCCTCGCTGGCCGGAGATCACCTGCCCTCCAGAAACAAGTTCAGAACCCATGCAAATAGACAAAGGACGAATGTCTCCTCTGGAGCGCCAACGTCGACTGACCCGGGGTCTCTGTTTGTACTGTGGCATCAGTGGGCATTTTATCCGGGAGTGGCCTCGTCGACCTCCACGACCGGTGGTGAGTGCAATTCAACCCAGTATAGAAAAGATGAATCTGTTCACTACCAGTGTTATGCTTGCTGCACACAATGTCTCCGTTATAGTTTCTGCCCTCCTCGACTCCCGCCAGGGGCACCTCTGCCATTGGCTTGGGCTTAAAACCTCAACCATTGAGATTAACCGGAAAACCCCTCACCTGTAAGAGTGCTCGGTTTCGAGCAGGAACCATAATTCTTCAAGTCGGTCAATGTCACATCTGCTTACATCTGCCTTGTTACATGCTCTGCTGTAAAAAAAAGCATTAAATTGAAAAGCAGAAAGAGCACAGGGCATGTCTAAGCCCTCCGTTTTGGAGGTTTCTCAGCCAAATGAAGGCCATCTGCTGCAGGAGACCTGTCCTTCTGCTCTTTCTGCTCTGATCCGGACGTCTGGGTTTAATCAGGCCACAAGCTTTAACTGAGGAGATGCTCTGCTGATGAACCGCAGCTCCTGGAGAACAGGAATCTGAGCCCAGGGCTTCTCTCATTCACTACACACAGACACCTGTGTTCAGCTGCCTGTCAGCAGAGGGCATGATGGGTAAACACCAGCCACACAATATAGTGCCTCAGAGTCCACAGAGTCAACATTCAGCCCGAGACCCCCGCAAACACAACATAAACACGCCACGAGCCACCGGACTGAGACCGCTCGAATCCTCAGAGACTAACAGCATTCCAGCGCTCCGAATTTAACACCGCTTTCATTCCAGCTTTTACTTTATAAACTAACTCAGTCTCCAGAAGCATCAGTCTGCCATCTACAGGATGCTCACCTCTGACAAACATGCAAATGTGACTGAATAAAACATAAATAATATGTATAAACACAGTAGAAAAAAAACTTTCAAAATATGAAAAAAATAAATAAAAAAAATCCCACTTGGCGGATGCTTTAGTCCAGGTCGGGAGGAGATCCCTCAGGAGACCATTGTATGTTATATACATATACTGAGCTCATGTGTTTGGGGTCTGACCTGAGGCGCTGCTCTTGGCCGGGGCTGGAGGGACTCCGTTACCCTGCCGTGGGGCTCCAGCGGACCCTTTACTCATGGTTTTGACTGAAGACGTGGCGTGAGAACTGGGCTGAAGCTCCTCTGCGGCCTCGCTGGAGAGAAAGAGAGACTTTCAGCTCTGACAGACCACAAACACACATCTGACATTTGTTGTTTTAACGATGCAAGATTTGACATTATTGAGCAAAAAACAAAACAAAACACACGTACAGTGCACATGCACACATTATGTGCTTTCGTTCACTGCATGATTCAGTGTATTAAAGATGTTATATGATGCAATTTAAAGTTGTTCTTTCTCTTTGGAGTGTTACAAGCTGTGAGTGCTTCGATAAGATCCCTGAAGTTACAAAAATGTAAGTTTTGAAAGCAAAAAGATATTCTTTATAAAGTTATGATTTGTCCACACCCTCCTAAAACAACTCGTTTAAACACGCCTCCACTTTTCTCCGTCACAGAGAGTGTTTATTTTCAAACACCACCCAAATGTTTCCAAAGAAAGAAGGCAGAATGCAACACCACGTGTAAAAAGACAGAACCAAGTCATGATCATCAGTAATTATGTTGTAATGCGTTTTATTGTTTTGGTGTCATAGCGCAGGGACGCAGCATCACGTTATGGTAAGGGCCGGAGCATTTCCATCAGAAGCTTTCAGTATCAGTATTCCACAAGCGGAAACGCATCAGGAGCCGCGCAGATCCGGCTCAAATATAAGCAGCCTGATCCAACACAAGCGGCGCAGCGGTCCCAGATGGTTTGTTAATGAACTAAACCAGTGCCAACTAAACAATAGAGCTGCTGAGATCTCCTGTCGACAACATGTCCGGGTCACACATGAGAATAAACACTAATTATACTCTGCTTTTAATAATAATCATCATTTTATTTTCTCTCTCGCTATATCTGGCTTCAATTCAAAGCTGGTTAATACTTAAATAACCTTGTTATTGTATTATTTTGTGTTAGGATCCATCCATTTTACTTTATATATATTCTTTTTTTCTTGTTATCATTGTTGAATAACAATATTTTCTTGTGGACATGTAAGTAAAAAGAAATTTGATGCATCTTTGTAAGAAAAAGTAAAAAAGTTAACAAAAGTTAGACTACTAGACTGGCACGATGCATGTATGTATTTTTTGTGTATATATATACATTTCTTTTATTACAAAAACATTATGTATTTATATATTAATTAATTAATTATATATAGATCATTTTTTGTATTACAGATCAGTACCATTCAAGCAGCCTCATAAAAATATTAAATAAATAAATAAATATAAAATAATTAATAAAATAGGAATAAACTTAAAAAACAGTTTTCAGATATATATTATGATTTCTCTCAAAATATACGGTGTTTTTCCCATCTGTTACTCATCTGTGGCGTTGTCTCCATGCAGCAGAAACACAGAAAGACAGAAGCACAGGAGGATGCTGGGAAGGCAGAGGTCACACAGGGCACATATGCATCGAGCAGCTGGTAACACTCGTCAAACACAGCACCGGGTGAGCGTCATCTCACACACTCACGGCAAAATTAATTTTACCCACGGACAGACACCATACGGCCACATTACAGCTCTTTAATCTTTATCGATCGCCACATGGAGTCTGCCTGAAACTAAAACACAGCCTTCTGTCAGCCCTGAAATGACTCTAATAAACAAATAAAAGCACATAAACGCACTCATTATTACAGGGCAGAACGTTGCAATCATATTATGCAATTACATCTTTACTGTTTTGGTAGAAGTAAAAGTGGCACGTTTATGTGATACAGAAAAAAGGGTAAAATAGCTGTTTTTAATCTGATTGAGTGTTAAAGTGTAATGTTCCGCTGTTCCATTTATTATATGAATATCTGTTAAAATGTATATTATATATATATATATATATTCCTCCGATCACTGTTTCTGTATCTTCACTGTGACGGTGAACTCCAGTGTAGTGCTGCCATCTACTGTCCACTAACAGACCTGCAGCATGAAGGAGCATTCAAGTGATTCATATATAATCAGCCCTCAGGTTTCTCTCCTCCTCACATCTCTACACTACACAGTGCTTTATTGAAATTCATTGCATTTTCTATAGTGTCCAGTGTGTCCTTCTGTTTTGTGAGCTCCTGAGGACAAATGCGACAATAAAACATAGCCAAGAGAAACTGAACGAGAGAGGAACGCACAGAGAGAGGGATTATGTGGCCAGAAAGTGCAATCATATCTATTATTTATCTACAATAAATAAATATTAGAAATGTCCAGACCTTCTGCCATAGATGGGTGTTGTGTGTCAGTGTCTGATGACTCTATAAAGTTCATACATCATATTAAAAATCTCATAATTCATTTAACATGACTACCAACCCTGAGCTTCAGACATACAGATACAGCTTCATCAGTTAACTATTATTATTATTAGTAGTAAAAAAATATTACATATAATAAAAATAAAACATTAATAATATTATATATATAAAATGATGATATAACTGCATATATCATCACATATATATATACATCATAATTTAGTCTCTTCTGCTCACCAAAGCTGTGTTTATTTGATCAAAATACAATAAAATGCTAAATTATTAACATTAACAAACAGCCGTTTTCTACATGATGATCTGTTAAACAGCTGTTTATTTCTGTGACGCTCAGCTGATTTTTTAGTTACGTGATCCTTCAGAAACCATTTTATATACTGATTTACTGCCAGAGAAACATTTCTGATTATTACTGTTGAAAACAGTCGTGCTGCATAAAATATTTGTGAAAACTGTGATGATTTTATTTTTCAGTATTCACAGAGGAATAAAAACTCAAAAGAGAGCAGCATTTATTACAAATAGAAATCCTTTCCAGCACTATAAATATCTTTACTGTCACTTTTGATCAATTTAGCGCATCCTTGATGAATAAAAGTATTAATTTCTTAATAAAAGTATCACTTAGTAGCGTGTAAGCAAGTACGTGAATGCTTCCCAAAGACAGAGAATTAGAATTTGGTTCGTCTGGAGTTTGATCCTATCGGTCACCAGAAAACTGAAGCACTAAATCCACTAAAGTCATAGTTTAGGAAGAAAAGAAAACAGGGAGAAGAAGAGAAAAGCAGAAATCAGACGCAGAAATATGAAAGAAAAGCTTTATTGGAAGATTGAAAGAGAAACACTGCAGCTGAAGATGTGACAGAAGAAATACAGCCGATAGAAGTCGTTCAGTTAAAACCTCACACACAGAGGACTGGTTTATCGTCTGGCATTTCTAGATTCTGTATATAATTAATAGGAAATCATTTTAATGAGAAAACATCCTCTTTTTACACCTGAACGTCCTAATCATGTATGGTTATTTGTTTAATGTTGAGAATAGCTTATTAAAAAGTTATGTTCATATTAGGGGTGTGACGAGACACTGGGTTCATGAGACGAGATTTTTAGACTTTTTTTTTTTAGAAATAAATCCTCAATGATGAAATATATTGGGAAATTTTCAACAAAATCATCCCAAAACAATCTAGGTGCATTTTGTAATCCTCTTTTTAAAAATTAAACTCTATTATTGAATCACATGCAGCATGTGAACACTGCTAAATATTGTGCCACAGAATGACAGGCAAGTAATTAACAATAAAGAACAACAAATGTAAAATAAATAAAAACAAATAACGCAAATATTCCTTTAAAAGCAGGGTAAGTCCCCTAAACTCACTCTGGGAGCTCAGCTACAATATTTCAATATTTCTCACGCGTGAAAGGGTTAAGTCTGCCTACACTGGACGTGATAAAGTGACCATAGAAAACCACTTGGAGTTTGTGTCAGCACATCATAAATAGAATAAGGCAGCAGTTATTGTCGGAGATTTGTTGCGCCGCATCATACCACTATAGAGAGGATATCGCCAAGTTCTTGAGAGGTCTCGTCACACCCCTAGTTCATATCCATTACTAGCGAATATCAGATGAGTATGACATACTTGATCTTCAAGCATCACAAATAACAAAGCGCTCATTCTGAAATCTGAATAAACATCTACGGCTCGTACACACATGTTCTCCTGATACAGTTATGTAGTTTTGTTGTACTGCGTTTATTTTTTAAGATGAGCTGTTTTTCCCAAACCATTGTTAGATGTCAGTGTCATAACTGTTTCAAAAACAGTATCATAGCTATAAAACGGAATCATGTTTATCTGCTTTTGACCCATGACCTCAAAGTAAGTCTGATTTTGTAAAAGCTGTGCTATATGAAATTATTATAATCTCAATTGAAGTGATGAAAGGTTAACCCTGCATTTAACCCTTACAGTCAGTTACACTACTTCAATAAAATAATTAACACTGTATTTTAAGGTGTCCTTGTTGAACATGTTACATACACTTACTATTATGCTAACAATAAATGATACATGCAAGTAGCCCTAAACCAAACCCTTATCATACAGCAGGAGCATGTAGTGAACTAACATTACTCTGCACACTGTAACAGGGACACCTTAAATCATCTGTAAGCTGTTATATTTCCAAAGTAACCTTGCTAACACTGTATAGATCAGTGGCGCGCACGCACACACACACACACACACACGTGTGCTCTCAGGTCACATGACCGTGATGCTGTGATTGACAGGTGGGCGGGGCTACTACACGTTTAGCACGCGGGCAGAGACCCCGTGATGCCAGTCTCTCAGCTTGTTGTACTGAGGCCTGACCACCTCCGGGTCCACTCGGGTCAGTCTGACGGTCGAACACAGACGGAAACACACGCGTTAGAGGAGAGAAGACAGCAGACGAGTGATAAACTCAGCACAGTGTGGAAGACAATAAAGTATTAGATCAAAAATTATATAATACCTTACATAAATAGTCTGTGTGTGTGTTATTATTTATTATGATTGGTAAACAATCAAATTATTATATATAAACGTCAATACTATAATATACTTATTTTATATGATATGATATAATACCATATAATTTGTATTTAATATAACAACTAGTAAACAAATTATTTTACAACATTTAAACATTTATAATTATTCAATAATTCACATGGATTTTAAATGATAGACATATTTTTTAAATACATTCTTTTAAAAATTTCAGCCATATTTTTGTATATATATATATATATATTTTATACACTATATAGTTTTTCTAATCATTTCTATAACTTCAAATGATAAAACACTATTATCTTTCTTTCTGTCATCGCTGCTCAATTTGTCAGACAGCTCAATAGATTTGGAAACAGAAAACGTAGGTTCAGAAAACAGCCCTGGTTACCCACAATCCCCTTTGATTCCTAACGATGTCCCTGACTGGCTGGAAGGTTTGAGCAGACAGAAGATAATGAAGGATCAGACAGCTACATCAGACTTACTTCTTCCCGGGCCGGTTCTCCTGAGCTTGTTCTGGAGGAGAGAGGAGAGAAACACTGTGAGCGTGAGCGCTGAAGCTGTCGGAGTGTGAGGAAGCGCTGGAGAAGTGTGTACCGTTCTCTGTGCCCGTGATCTGTGCCAGGATACGGAAGGAGCGGGACTGAGACGTGCCGGTGCGAGGATGCCAGTCCTCCGTGTCCTCGATCACACGCTTCTTACTGGCATCACTGAGAGCAGAGACGTGATTCCCCTCCGGCTCCAGCACGGGCTTACGGGCGGTCCTGACACACACACACACACACAACAGGTTACACTGTGCTGATACAAGTCACGCAAAGAAGAACAAGTATTCACACAAATCAACTACTCACATTCTGACTAACACTAGCTTCTTGTTTGATCTTTATCAATTTTTGGCATAATTGTGACCCATACAATGCATTTTTAACAATAAAAACTATAGAATAAATAAAAAAATTGTCTATTATACTACTTTGTCACTGGTAATAAAAAACATCTGCTAAATGATTAGATGTTAGATGTAATAATTCCATGATTTAACATGATTGTATATAAGAATATTTTCTGTGATGGTAGGTCTAGGTTTGGTACAGAAATGATTGTGTCTTTGTTGGGTCTGATTTAAGGATAAATGTCCTGTAGACCTCACAGAGTAGTAAACACACACACACACACACACAGTCCATCATCTGTTTACCTGGGAGGAGTCTTTCTACAGAAGAAGAGAGAGGAGATGAGAAAAGACAGAAAAAAAGGCACCATATTTGATATTAAGATTACACTCGTTCTTATTATTTCAGATTCTACCGTTTCGTGTTGTTTCTACTTACTTTAGAATACTCTGAGGTCCACTACGGAAATAAAAAAAAATATCAAGATAATATTACTATATTTTATATTTATTATTTATAATGTGTTTATTAGAGATATTATTATTATGATTGTTTTTAGTATCATCATTATTATTCATAATACAATATTGTTATTATTATTAGTGCAAATAAAAAGGTGAAGCGAAATTCATGCAAATGTAATTAGAACAAATATCTCTGAAATATTAACTTCAATAAAGTTCCTTTTGAACGGACTTGAAAACACATTATTATTAATCCTAACAAGAGGACATGTCTTTGTCAAAGCAGCAATACAGTAAGATATTCACATTAAAAATGACAATCAAATATATTTTAGTAATCTTACATTTTAGCATAGCTCTTATTATGATGATTTTATTTTTAATTTCTCATTTTTAATTCTATTTATCTTTAGTACTTAGTTGTTTATTTTATTATTTTTTAAAAGTATATAGCTTTTTAAATTCATTTTTATTTTTATTTATTTGAGCAGATCCATCCAGCTATATATAGTTTTTCTTTTTCACTTCTTTTTTATTTATTACTCAAATTAAACTAAACGAAAGAGAAAGGTTAACTAGCTGAACTAAAATACAGTAAGTTTATGCTTTTTTAGTTTCATTTCAGTTAATCTTTAATTAATTTTAAGTAAAGAACATGGTAAAGTTTACTATAGCAATCCTAAAAAGTTGCACCAAATAGAATTGCAAAATTTTATTTAGATTTTTTAAAACTATTTTTAATTTTCATCTAAAATGATCATCCTTTATGTAACATTTGAATCCAGTTTAACTGTATTGAGCACAAAATGCTGAGCGCATTTGTTTTAGTTTGATCAATATCACCCATCACCACTAGATGACTCCACTCTCTCATGAGTCTGACTAGTTAACCTGCTCAGGTCTTTCTGATCAGTGTGTTCGGCAACAATAAGAACAAAGGTTAATGTCACTGCTATTTATACGCTGAGTGCCGGGAATAAACACGGACAGGCTGACAGACAGCAGCACATGCCTCTGACACAATGGAAAGAGAGAAGATAGTGAGCGTTTGCTGGGTTAGTGATGACGGCAACACTACAGCACATCTAGTACACTAACTTTGTCATGGGCTCCTCCTGCAGAGACACAGAGAGAGAGAGAGACATCTGAAGCTCTTCTGATCACCATCAGACCTCATGCAGAAACACACACACTCATGCACTTCTGACAGAAACACACCGATGAACATGCAAACACAGCAAACTAACGCCCTCGCAAAACTCGACTGTTGTACACTGACTTCAGAGAAGCAAAACTGTAAAAGACAAGAATTTTCAGAAAATATAAATATATCTAGAACTGTTTTGTTGTGCTGCTCATTTGTACATAACATTACACCTATTTTAAGTCACTTTAAACACAATCTAATAAATCAGTGAACATAATAAAAATTTTTATTTGATCTATTTTTAAAAGCATCTGCTAAATGACTAAAAATAAAAGAAAAATATTATA
Source organism: Enteromius fasciolatus (assembly GCA_032361145.1). NCBI lineage: Eukaryota > Metazoa > Chordata > Actinopteri > Cypriniformes > Cyprinidae > Enteromius > Enteromius fasciolatus. The sequence continues at coordinate 16,590,843 of JAUMHR010000059.1, read as the reverse complement.
TTTGCAAGTCACTTTAAATGCATCTGCTAAAGAAATAAAATACAATTTGAATTTTTAAAATCACTTTATGTAAAGAATCTAAATAAATGCAATACAACACAAACGTAAGAACTACCTATTTTTCAGATACTTTAAATAAAAGCATATAATAAATTAAATATAATACAAATTTTAATTGTATCTATGTTTAAGTCTCTCTAAAAGCTACTAAATGACTAAAATCCAACAAATATATATATTTTTAAGTCACTTAGATCAATAAAAAAATATTATAAAGATTACATGAATTTTTAAAGTCACATTTGCTTAATGACAAAAAAAATTAAATATTGTCCATTTTTAGCACTGAATAAAAGCTTCTACTAAATAAATAAAAATGAAATAAAAATATGATATATTTTTAAGTCACTTCTGAATAAAAGCATGTGATAAATTAATTAAAAAATGACATTATTTTCAAGTCACTATTAATAAAAAAAAAAAAAATGTTAAATCTTAAAATGTGAATAAAAGGTATCTGCTAAATAATTAAAATAAATGTAAAAAAAAAATGACATTAAGTCACTTTACATATCACTTTTATAAATAATAAACAAGTATTATTAAGTAATTATTACATACTGATGTTTTCTTTCTTTCAGCGCTTGCGTTCGTGTATAAGTTTGAGGCTACACACACACGCTATGACTACAAACACACACACACCAATCATCAATGTGTCCAGTTTTCGTGTGTGTGTGTGTGAAACACACTGCCAGTGTCTCTAAACGCAGCACACAGGACCCAGAGTTAATGACGTTCATTTGAGTGAGAACACGAGTCCAAACTCACTCCAACTGCTTCTCCCGGGAAACTAATTGGTCGAGTCAGTAAACGCAGCTGGAAACTCTCGCAGAGGATTTTACAAACATTCCCGCCGAAGCTGACGGCTATACATAGTAAATGAGAAGCAGCAACCAGACGCCGGAAACACAGACGTCACGTCTACATTCGCTCACTACACAACAAACACAGACCATTATTAACTCACTCAAAATTTAAATATAACATTTTAAAATTAAACAAATAAAAAATAAATATTATAATAAATCATGCAAATTAAAAATGTATTATTTAAAATATAAAGAAAATAAAACACAAATTAATTTAATTATAAAAAACATCAAATTAAAATAATTTAAAAATAATAATAAAACTATGTGAATGATAAACACTATCAAGTAATGAAATGCTACATTTTTTAAAAAAGTAAAAGCAATGAGATTACATTATGAAAGGAAATAATTGTAACAATAAAACACTTAAAATTAAATATTTTTTTTTAATAAAAAACAAAACAATCAAAAGAAAACACTAATAACGAATAATTACTAAT
>JAUMHR010000059.1:16526674-16537128 GCA_032361145.1 Enteromius fasciolatus | reverse complement strand
AGAACTTTATTTTTAAGAGTGAATATTAGCTTCAGATCAAAGCCAAACATCATATTGGCCAGATACAGCATAACTTTGCCGTTTCTGGAAAGTTCGATTTAATGGAGAAATTACCCAATTCTACATCCATCCAAACTCTACAATAACACGCTTATGACAGCCGCTAAATCACTGCATGTGTAGACAGGGTCGAGCTACCGATCCATAGGTGGCAATTTAGGAATTTATTACTCCAACACATAAAGAAACAAGCTCCAACATGGCTGGACTTTCAATGCAACATTTAACCAATTAATATTTAGCCACCCAAGTCTGAACCTAAACTACCAAAGTGACCCGTAAATACATTCTCAGACGCTGCTCGTTTTGACAGCCAGCTGCGAAAGCATTCAGAGCTTCCTTGTAAAACACAGGTGCGCTTTGTTATGCTGACCAACTCATGATTACCTGGTTTCATTGGCTCTTATGTAACAGGAATGCACCTGAACAAAACATCCTAGTGTTTTACTAGACTATAACCAACTTATTATTGAAGAATCCCAATGGTGAAGCTCCTACAGACCGGAGACGTGGAGCCACCTGGGTTCAGTTCAGGCGTGTTGGATCACGTCCGTCTGTAATGACACAATCCGTTCTATCGCTGGGAAGGTTAGGGGGTTGGTGAAGTGTTTAGTGTGTTTCAGTTCAACATACATTCACGTTAGCCATCCTGTTTTTGATCGACTACTTCCCCAGACGTCCCTACAGAAGGCTTCATCAACTTTAGCTCACTTCTGGGGACAATTCTGAATGAAAATATAGTATGTACTCACATGCAAGCGAGCACACTGCTCACTTATTCAGCTTTAGGTCACTGACCAGCCATTTGGAAGCACTAAGATTACATGAAATGACTGTTAATTATGTTCATACTGCATTTAAACTATTATTATCCACTTACAAGGCGTCAGTCTCCAGCGCTGCACTTTTTGGACTGCATTTCTGGTTGGTTTCCCAAAGAATCTTTTCTTGAAAGAGCCACTTTTTGCTACACCTCAAAAACAAATATTCAATGAAGAACCTTTAACATCCATGCCATACTAAAAGCAAAAATTAGTAATTTATTAGCAGCTAATATGGTTATTTTACTACCCGTTTATTTAAAGGTTCTTTGAAGAACTCAAAATGGTTCTTCTATGATTGGTTGGAGTGCACGGATGTTAAAGGTTCTTCATGAAACATCAATACATAGCATGTTGACATGCAACATCACTGTTTTAGAGCAAAACTACATCCACATCCCTTCAAATTCCCACATTGAAGATGCACAAACCAACAATTTCACACTGTTTCTTCAGCTTACTTATTACATCTACCCTGTTTTGTTCCTTATTTAAAACTATTACTCTCAAAGGCAAAACGACAGCAGAATGACACCTGAAACTTGCACGTGCAATAGTCAGATATCAAAATAAACCCGTAATCACATCTCTAAACAAAATATGCAACTTATCAAGTAAATCCATTGATAGCACAGCTATAAATCCACTTATCTAAGACTATATTTACACGCCCTCTTGAAACTTTACGAAAACATGGTCAGCTAGCCACTTCCTCATTGGACAATATTCATTAACCGCTGTAACGTTACATTTCAAAACTGACACAGCGCGAAAAAACAAATAACCGTTAAACTTCCTCAAAAGTTAACCGATAACCGCAGGTAAACATTACCTAGCTACAGACGGACTGTGTTTTGATCATAAGGGTTTTCACCATATCTATAAGAACTCTATTCGGACCAAATTAAGAGGATAAAGCGAGTTTTTTTCACGCGCATCGTAACACTGTCAACTTCACTCGTAACAAACTCGCGCCGCGTCGGCGTGAAGTGCCTAAAACGCGCGTTTAAAGCTCCCTGACACCGTCTTCGGGTCACTCACCTGTGAGCTGCTGCGGAGTCTGCTGTGGAGTCAAACCGTGAGTGAAGAGAGAGAGAGAGAACGAGCTTAGAAACTCCAGCGAGCGTCTGACTGACTTCCGCCCCTTTAACTCACGCGCTGAAAGGAAATTCCCTCCGCTGTATTGACGCGATGACGTCATATTCGGCACGATGCTAGGGTGGCTGACAGCTGTACGTCAAATATATATTTATTTATTCATTCATTTACTTACTTGATTCTCTGTTTACTGTTTTATTATATTATATAATTATATTTTATATTTATATAAGTATATTTTTTGTTATATTTATTTTGTATCGATTTTACACACACACACACATATATATGTGTGTATTAAATTTTCACCTTTTATAGAAACTCTCTGGAACAAAGTAGCAATGATAAAAATGTAATGCTGTAATGCATTCTTTCTTAATTTTTCCTGGTAACTAATGCTAATAATCTTTTGATAACCTTATGTGTGTGTATGGACTATATCTATATATGTAGATATATAGCTAACGTAAATGTGTGTGTGTGTGTGTGTGTGTTTGTGTATGTATGTATATGTGGCAATATACGTAATATTTTTATTAAACATATACTGTATGTGACAAGAAATGTAGTTTAATTGTCATTTGGCTCTTTTTTTGTATGATTGCTGTCAGGAAAGTATTTTAGTCCTTTTATTTGCAAAAAATATGGGTCTGTCTACAAATATTTTACTGTGAAACAAGTTCACCACCAAGTTCTAATATAATCATGCAGGGAACACTGAGCAAAAATACATTCACGTGGATGCCAAGAGCACTTTCAATACTTCAGAGATTGTTCATGACTTAGTTGGGCTAAAGTAATCTAACAGAGAATGACTGATGGTCAAACAGCAACATTGCAATTAATTAGGCCTACAGCGATAATGTCTGATGTCAATCCTAAGAACAAATATTTCATAATTTTGGTATTTAACAAACAAACACAACTGTCATAACATAACATAACAAACATAACTGTCTTACAACAGGCTGTCATGCACTGAAACGTTAACAATCTAAATGATGTCACTTGAGATGAATGCAGGAGACGCCCGGCTCATGCCAGTGATAGTGACACAATGATCTCAACACGAGCTGATGTCAGATTTTCCCATCTCTGCTTTTATAGGAGTGATCGTGCATTCATTCTAGTTGATGACAACAAGTGGTAACTTGTTTCAGAACAAAAGCATTAGATGGTTATCTGCTTCGTGTGTTATTTTGTACAAACAGTGTCTGATCAGTAATCATGTGAGATCTGTTTTCTATCTGTTCGGAGTGATGCACCGGCTCACCTATGAGCTGCAGAGAACTAGTTTATATAGTGTGGTCAAATGCTGCCATCTGCTGCATGAAACATTACTAAAAACAACACAGCAAACAAAGATCTTTCTACAACAGTGATATTATTTTGTCTGTATCACTGCCTGTGAGTAAAAACACAATGTAAGTCAAATACATGCTGTGAATATGTGATATTATCATTCTTTATGTTTTGCTTCTTCCCAGCTAACAGGGAACATTCTCAGAACGTTCTGTCAAGGTTCTCTCAAAGTTGTGAACAAACGTTCCTCCAGTAACGTAAAAATGAGCTGATGTTCGCACATAAACGTTATATACTGTATACATTCTACACTTTTCCTAAAACGCTAAAAATGTGATTTAGAGACTCAAAAATAGTATTCCCATAATGTTTTCAAAATCATAACAAAATGATCCCGTAAATACGTTTTTAAAACATTTAAAAAATAGCGCTTTCATAACTTGGAAACGTAGACCTAGTTAAGCGGCTCTCAGTTAATGGGTTTGGAAAGTAAGATACTAATGCAAATAACATATTAAAGCCAATATAACCAATATATATTGCAACCAAATAACCACAATGTGGCAAAACATATTTTTAAAGGGAGGTGGAAAGTTTGTAGTCTGCAGAATGGTAAAAAAAAAAAAACATTTGTGGATGTTTACATAATATTCATGAGTTCAGCTTTGCCACCGTCACATCTATATAGATAGATATGGCTGATTCTATAAGGTACATTTAGTGTCTGAAGTCTGTCATACTCTGTTACCATAGAGTAACAGTGCTAACACTAATGTAACAGAATTGTTTTATTTTATTTTCTTCCAAAAACCTCACATGCTGGCATAAATGCACAAGAAAACATGATTAAAAGAGCTTTAAATAACCCAAAGTGAGATCAGTAATAAATTCAGTTTTCCTTTTGATATTGGTAACAGAGTTGACATTGTAAAAATAACTCGGTGTAATGAGATGATGAGAATATTTTCTCAGAGAGAGCACAGATACTTTTCAGTGCTTCAGATCTTATCAGTGAGTGAAAGTGACATCATTTCCTGTAACTTACACAATTCTGAGAGATAATTCCACCAACAAAATATGATTTGGTAACAGAGCTGATGCAAAATTTATAGACACATTTTTCTATTTCTAATTGTGATTTCATGAAATCCCAATTAATGAATTTTAGGAATGCAACAACTGCCTAAAACCCACGCCAGACCCAAACATCCATCTCTATTGATAAGGTATTTTGATATTTAAGCATGGTTATTAGCATAATACTCATTTAAGTAATCTAATTTTGGTCTAATTTCACTCTTTATAGGCATCAGCTGTTTCACTACGTAAGTTTACATACAGTAAAGGTTTGATTTACCTCTCTAATGTTTGTATAAACCAATGCTCCAAGATTGAGTTAAATGAGGAGTAATCCTGGAGATTTGGACTGTTCGTTTAATCTCAGTCAGTGCAATGCAGTGTTTCACTGTACAGAAAAAAATAAAGCTCTTGCATTTTTAATCTCACAATTAATAATAATGATAACATAAGACATGTGAGACTGTACACAAAACATGGCCTGTTCCCTGTGGATTTTCATTAAATAGCATTTGAAAAAATGGCATATTCGGGCTTCAACAAACATAATATATAAACTATATGTTGTTTTGGTGTAGATGCATCTAAAACATAAATGCAAATGTAAATCTAAGTCATGATGAAGATTCAGGCCACTGTGTTTGTTTTATACTGTCATATACAAGTACACGTATCTTTCCTCACAAACCACTAGCATAGGTTAAAATAGGATTTGAGAACATGCATGGGCCACAGGATTAGTTTTTCATTATGAGAGGACTCACATGTACAAACGCTGCTGGAGAACATAGACCTGAAAGAAGCACACAATATAAAGCTGAGTGATCTAGGATAGAGCAACTAAACATGCTTTAAAGGGAATCACAGATCCCTCATCTGACAGTGTTTTGCAATACTGGGATAAACTTGGAATTTCCGAGCGTCAGAATAAGTTAAGCTCTATTATATGTGTTTGTTCTGTGATGTCGATTAACAACATAGAAAACGTTGACTCCACATTCGACTCCTAAAAAGTTAGAATAAAGCACTTACAACAGCCGTACACGAATCAGACACAGTGTCTCAAAATAAAAACACCCACGAAACAAGACTGGCACATCCTGATGTCCAAGCAACATTGAACTAAACCGAGTGGCGTAACGACACTATCGTCTTCTGTTTAATTTGATTCGTAAATGATGAACTTTGCGGTATTGACACTGTCATTAACCTGAAGTTAATGTACACTGAACTGAACTGAGCTGAATATTGACACTTTATATATTGCCTCCTGTAGAGCTGCTTCTAGCTGAAATTTAATTCATTTAAAGGAACAGTTCATTCAAAATTGAAAGTTCTGTCATCATTTACTCACCCTTCAGCAGATCCAAATCCGTCAGATATTTTGTAACCAGGCTGTTTGGGTCACCACTGACTTCCATAGTATTTTTTCTTCCTACAATGGAAGTCAATGGTGACCCAAAACAGCCTGCTTCTAACCTGGAGTGGTGAGGGTGAGTAACAGAATTTTCATTTTTAGGTGAACTGTCCCTTTAATAATTGATGAATACTGTTATTTTCCTGTTTATTGCTGGTTTGAAACACCCTGTCTTGAAAAGTGCTCTAGAAAAACAAGATGCATATTAATGTGACGGAATCACTTACATTATGAATACTGTCAGTGTTAAATTATATATTAAATCATTTCAATGCCATGACCACAAAACATGGGGACATTTTCATGATGCGTCATTAATCTACATACTACTAGTAATGCGTGACAAGCAAAAAAGGACAGCTCAAATAATAAATATGGCTTTTACTGGATTATTCAGAGTCTTAACAAAAACAAAGTTCTTATGTCTGCTTTAAAACTCTTGTTTTACTTGCACTGCAGTTTCTGCTTATATTCTATAGTAATCAAACGGTCAATAGAGCTCAAGTTGTGTTGAACCCGGAACATTCCTTAGAGAAATGAATTGAGATTGTGATGTGTGAAATGCATATTCGTAAGAAATGTGCACAGTGCTTGCGTCTCTACTTCTACAGTACACCCTGTGGCTAAAGTGTGAAGTATATTTGAGGGGTGAAAGTGTTGCATCATAACTAGTTCTTCGATTCACTGTTAGCAGCAAAGTAATGTGGGCTGATTGCTTGTTCGGTTAAACCGCTGATGTGAACACTCTCGTAGAGGAACACTGTGGTTCTCAAGCGCCTTCAGTGAAACACAAACATACAGAAGATGATGTCTGGGTCTCCGGTTCAGCCTCAGGAGAGGAATTTCTCCACAGACTCCAGAAGCTCACTGGAGCAGTTCAGGCTCTTGAGGTCCAGTATTAATTGGTCTTCTCGTCTCTGCTCTGACATGGGGCCCATAATGATCTGTAGCTCCTGCGTGTCTTCGTAAAAAGCCAGACCGTTGCTCAGGGGGCTCAGAGAATTACTGCCCTCTTGTTCTTCCTTGCACTTCTTGTCTTCCTCTTGTTCCTCCCCTGGAGTGTTTTTGGCCATGAGAAGAGGAACGGTGGCCATGTTGACAGACTCGGACACCAGGTCAAGGCCGCAGTCGTTCAAAGAGCCGCTCTCTGTGACTGCAGGCTGTGATGAATAAAACAGTTACAATTATGCTTTTGACAGATGCTTTATAAAATATTGGTTCAAAATATGAGGTTTGTGCCTCAGAAGAATCATTTCTGGGTTCCTCAAAGAATTCTATAAAGAATTCTTATTAAAGAGGCATTTTCCATTATCATAACCTTTTTTTTTTTTTGCAATGGAAATGTTCCATGGATGTTAAAGGTTCTTTATTTACCATCAACGCAGATATGATGAACCTTTGTTTTAAAGCAACACAGTTTTTACCAACCTACTAAAAAGTCTAAAAAGTCACAACCATGCATGACTTTTCCATAGAGATCATCTGCAAGCTGATAAAGCAAGCATAAATAAAACAGGGATATATACAGTAAATACTTTATTTATCTAATTTTAATTGATTTGTTTAGAAACATTCGTCACTGGAACAAACACACCCTGGAGCAACAAACTCCATCCACTGTTCTTTTGGAAAGCTTAACCTCCTGAAGGCAATGGAACTTAAAATACTTTTATTTTTGATCATACAATTAATAATTAATTATTTAATTTGATTCTGTTTATTTGTGTACATTCACAATATCAGCAAAACATTGTGCTTTTGTAAAATAAAGAAAATAAACAGCTTTCAGCTTCTTGTTGAAACGCATCACTACAATGAACTCAAACTCAGTGAATACTGGACACAGAGACATGAGAGAGAGAAATCTAAAGCTTGAAGTGTCTACATTTAAATGAATTAACTCTTATGGAAAGCAAATATTCTCTTTAAACCGTTTAAGACTACCACGATGTACTCCTGTACAGTCTGTCCCGTCTGAGCTCATTACATGAATTACATGAACTTTCTAAAATAACCTTTTTTCCAATGGACAGATTCTGTGGATGGATGTAAAAGCATCTTTTTGAAACCATAGATGCAATAAAGAAGATTTATTCTGAAGAGTGTTTAACCATTCAGATGCAAAAAAGTGGAAAATGATTTTTTTTAATTATTAAAATGAATAAGAACTGCTCACTAAATAGTTCTTTGTGAAACCAAAATTGGTGCAGAAAGACTCTTTTGTGGAGCTTTTATGTCAGAGTGTAGATTTAATCACATTCCTGGGAATCCATGACTAATAATGATCTTAACGATGATGGTTTTCTGCTTGTGTAGCACATACCTTACCTTCTCTTCACTGTGGTTTTCCTCCTGTTGCCTCTTGTTCTTTGTCTTGCCTTGTTTAGTTTGCGTCTTCCATTCTTCTTCTCTCAGCAGATTGGTCGAATGTGAATTTCTGAGAGTCCTTTGGTCCACGGGATCTAGTTCTACATCACTCCAGACCTACAGAACATGCAATATGCAATAAAATAAGAGCAACATATTATACTATAAAATGCAACAAGTGTATACACTACTTGCTTTATGCAAGCACTATATACGATATATCACTATTCAGGATTTACCCTAATATACTATAGACACAAATTGATAGGTGAGACATCAAGCACCCACAAATAGTCTATCAGGCTGATTTTGAGTTCAGTTAAAGTTACTCGTCAGGCTACAGAGGAATACCATTATATTACCATTATAACACGCCTCCTAAGACACTGAGAGTCACACAGACCTATAACAATGCACATGATTGTAAATAACACGCCTTACTTCAACACAGAATTGACCACAGAGGCCTGGGGTCAGCAGCTTTGCTGTTCGTCCAGAAATATCCAAGGGTAAACATGCCAACTGGCATCAACTAAGAGTGATATCTCTTTGCTGACATTTCAGTGACAGGCCCTGCAGCTCACAGAGTATGTCTCTCAAGCCAAACCAAGTAAAAACTCTGAGCTTGTACAGCGCCAGGATTTTTGCATCCTCACTTGCAATTTTGAAGTGGCGCGCTAAAGCAACGTAGTTATTCCAGACGACCTTTACAGTATTAAAACTACTGTCCACCCGTCTGAGGATGAATATCTGTCCAATGCAGAAGATAGAAATAACTGACTTAAACCATATTTAATTGTGAAAATACACACAAATACTACTGTTGTAATCTGTTTTGGCCACTACTGTACACCTGGACCTGCCTATTTTTCAAAATAATAACAATAAGTTCTTGATTTAGTGCTGGATTCACATTATAAATACAAAGTCTAACTCTGAATAATGTGTCTTGAACTACATGATAAGCATTCCCAGCATTCAGTCTCCTCTCAGTAAAATACTAACCGTGTCTGCGGTGGACATCGACGAGACTCGCTGGAACTTGACCTTTGACCCTGACGACTGTCGGCTGAGCATGGGCTCCCTGAAGGAAGACTCGCTGTTGGATACCGAGATGCAGTGTTTCCGTGACGAATGGGAAAGAAAATGCAGACACGGCACCTTCTCGGCCAGCGTGTCTCTGTGAATCAGTCAGAAACACACACTGCGTCACACACCGTCTCCGTTTCGTGCTGCTAAAGCGACAGCGCTCCGACCAACCTGTACTTGGAGCGTATGATGGCGTAGATGAAGGGATTGTATATGGCCGATGCTTTGGCAATCACTGCAGGAACTGCTTTGGAATACGGCGTGAGAACGTGGCTGTACCTGGAACATAAAAACAATACGCAAAGCAAATTCACCTTCATCTTTTCATGCTGGTCTTTTCTGCAAGCATTATTTGCAAGAAAATGTTGCCTGAATGTTTGCAGTCCTGGTGTGCATCAAAACCCTACTGTTTTTATTTTATTTTGGTTACTGAAATGTACTGAATTTAATTATTAGTATGTTTAAATACATGAATACAAGAATATTCTTTAGTATTTTATCTTGTTTTTCAGCACACATATTCAAGTTGAGAAGCAGATTACTTACATTTAGAAAAAGAAGGTCAAGTTCATATTTGTTAATAAAGATCATAATAATCTAAATTCACAGTGAAAATAAGACAGATACACTTACTTTTTCGTTTTTTCTCAGATGAAAGACTTAATATCTTAAGTTGTTTTGCTTCTCAGGTTAATGTATCTTGATATAAGAATGTTTAGAAAAATCATAATAATATATAAAAATATATAATTATTTAATTAAAATATAATTTTATAATTTAATTAAAATATACAATTATAATAATAATAATAATAATATATACTAATAATAAATAAATAAATAAATTTTCTGTACTTATTATTCTTGTCTTTTTGAAAATTGCAAATATAAATAAATAACTTAAGTGAGCTTAAAAAAAATTAATAAATACCTGTCAATAGGGTCAGACAAACTTAATTCACCGAGAAAAACTAGATTAGCAAGATTGTTTGTTGTTGTTGTCTATTTCGCTTCAGAAAATAATCCTGATTTAAGAGTTGAAGTTCAATGTTTAAATACACTGAACAAAATTATTCTTATTAAGTATTTTTGTCTTGTTTTCCAGGATAAGAATCCCAATAAATCAAGATAAATTTACTCTTTTTTTTTTCTTTTCCAGATAAAAGACTTCATATACAAAGTAATTCTGCTTCTCAAGTTAATGTATCTTTGATTTATTTTTG
>JAUMHR010000059.1:16450365-16465106 GCA_032361145.1 Enteromius fasciolatus | reverse complement strand
TATGTAAACAGAAATTTATTTACAATTAATCAAAATATTTTTCTCAAGAAGCATATCATATTATTATTATGATTTCTGAAGGATCACGTGACACTAAAGGCTGGAGTAATGATGCTGAAAATACAGTTTTAATGACATAAATAAATTATATTTTGCAATATATTCAAATAAAAACCAGGTATAGTAAATAGTAAAAATATTTCACAATATTACTGCTGGCATAAATACAGGCCCGTAAGTCCTGGCCCTCGAGGAACGGATTGTTATTGTAAGCTGCTGGGGAATGCTGGCTAAATATTTAGTCTGACAGAAGCAGCGCTAATAAATCACAGGTTTTTGGGCTGAGCAGGAACAGAGGAATCATCTCTTCACGCGTCTCATCATGTGTTTCAGTAGGCTTTCTTTGGGTAGATCATTTACTTATTCAGCTCGCTCATCAGAGGACCTCAGGGACAGAATAAAGAAGGTCCGGATTATTATTGGCAAATCTCAAAGCCTTTCCATAAACACTAGACATGGATGTGTCATGTGACATGATATCCAGAGAGGATCTGTGAATGATTTCTCAAACAGGAAGTTCAGCGTGTGACGTGTCAAAGTTCAGTGCATGAGAAATACCAGGAATCCATTAAACAGGTGGCAGCGCTCAGGTTATATCACAGAGCAGGGATATGTTTACTTCACGTCCTCCAAACACATGTTCAGATCACATTTCACCTATATTATGCACAAAGAAAATATTTTAAATCAATAGTGCATACAGGAAATTTTATGAATTTATATAATGATTTAAAAAAGAATGTACTCAATTTTATAAAGAAAATAAATGACCACCACATAGAAAATTAAATAAATATTGTATAAAGAGTTAATTAATACATTTATACTTTATTTTTGTATTACAAAACAAGATTTGCATAGACAAAAGTAGAACTTTTATATATTTTTACAATAATTAATAAATAAAATATTTTTAATAAAATATATAAATTAATTAAATGAATAAACAACACAAAGAAGATTAAACAGGCATTGAATAAAAAGAATGAATACATTTATAATGAGTAATTTCTGTATTAAAAATATATGCATATAGACACAAATTAAATATTGCATAAAGGATTGTTTTTTACTCTTATTATAATTTAAATACAAAAATGTATTCATTTCCATAAATAAATAAACAAATAGATTGTCTATAAAGAAAATGAATATATTTATATTTCGTTATTTTTGCATTTTCAAAATATAGTTGGCATAATAGAAAAAAATAATATTGTATTGTATAATACATTTTATAAATGTACATTATTTAAATGTATGAAATGTATTTATTTTCATGCAGAAAATGAATAAAACTAATAAATATTTCATAGACAATTAAATAAATAGTTATTGTATTTAAAAACAACAAATAAATGTTTCATTCATTAAAAAGAACGAAAAAAAGCTTATATATTTAAAAAATATATATATATTTTCTTCTGATAATAAGGTGAAATATGACCTGGAGATGTTTGGTGAGAGCCACAAAACAAGACATCAACGCAGAGAGACGCCAAAGCAAAATATGAATGAATTCAAGAAAAGCACCGGTGACAGATAGTCCCGCCCCAAACTCCTGTGATTAGCTGAGTCAGTTGATTGACATGTCAGTCAAATAAAAACCACCGAAAACCCCAGAGAGGCAAATTCTGACTGTTGATTTTAACTGTAAAACCTGTGAAAATGCTACAGTAAAAATCTGTTAAATGGTTAATGGTAAATTCCTGTAATCATCGCCTGCGTTTGGTGTTTATCGGTGTATTTCAAAGCTACAAAACTGATTTCAGTACTTTAATAGATTGGTATATTAACATTATATCAGTTAATGAGATTACGGTATTTAACTGTAAATTTAACTTAAAACCGTAAAACATTACCGTATTTTTTTATGGTGGAATTCCGCCATTTTTTTACCATTTTAGTTTCTTTGAGGCTAAAGAAGTTTCTTCAGATTATAAAAAGCTAAGAAAGAGATGCTTCTTTGACCGAACTAGAGATGGTTCTTCTCTGGCTGCGAAGAAACTTTCAAGCACCTTTATTTTTAAGAGTGTGAAAAGTAAAGAAAATATGATGTCTATTCTAAAAACAGGAAGTTCTAACACTTTCTCCCCGGATCTGAGCAAATCTCACAGATGACCTGTTCTGAACTCAAAGAAGGAGTTAGGATCTCGTCCCGCTCCACTCCGCTGTTCTTCATGCTCTGTCCTTCATTCATAGCTGCTCGAGCCTGTCCGGAGCAAGGCCTGATGGGTATTTACGGCACGGCCATATGCTCTGTGTTAACTCACATTCCTGCTGCCAATTAGAGCCTCGTCCCCTCAAACGTAAGCATGCTAATGACTTACGACAGGCCAGTTCAACAGCGTCCGGAGCTTGTTTTTCTACAGCTTTGTTTAAAAGGAACAGTTATTAAAGGAAGTCCAGCGCAGGAGAATAAAAACTGTTTTCAATAAGAGCTTCACACCTGCTGAGAACCAACACAACACTGACACGCTTCAGCAGGAAAATTAAAGAAACTCTCCATAACTCATCGTCTGTGTGCATTGTTTATATGCATTTTATTATTTTGCACAGAGAATAAATATATTGAGTTATTTCCCAAATATAACTAAGATTTTTTTTACTATTTGACTAAAAAAATGATACAAAATTTAAAGGCAAGCAATTGCACACAATTTATTTTAGCTACATTTTAGCTACATTTTGTGTTGAAATTTTTTAAATGTACTGTAACTATAATATATTGATTCCAACCAGTTACCTGAAAAAATATGTAAATTAAATAAATAATTAGTGCATAATACAATATTAGTATATTACTATTTATTACAAGAATTATAATTATTCAAACAGTTTAAAAATATATATTATATTCAATTATTATAATTTTTTTGGTATATAACAGTTAATAAAAAATGCTGTGCATTATTTATATGTATATTATTATTTTATATATAAACAATAACTATTTTTGTATTATTTACACAGATTTTTTTTTACATTATTCAAACTGATATATACACATCCTAAAATAATACATTAATATATTTCCATTATATTTCAAGTAGAAAAAAATATATATTACATTATAAATTATGTATGATTATTTTTAGATTAAATATTTCTATGACTAACTTCTAAAAGCCATTAAATATAATAAAAAATGTATTAATATATTATTATCATTACTAGTAAATTAAAACATATATTAAACCGATATTAAAATATAATATTATAATATATGAATAAAAATGTTTAAATATTTGTTAATGCAAATTTTATGTTATATTAATTATTGCTCTTAAACTACTGTATATATATGAAATGATTAATTTGCATTCAAATATATTAACGCATGAAATAGTTTTGATTGATCACGTGTTAACTTTGACAGCCTTCTATATACACACACACAAATCTTACATAATAATATTCTATTAAATATTTCTATTAGAAACGCTTATTACATATAGAATACATAATAAGCAACAAACAATATGAATCTTTGATATATTTGTACTGTTTTATGTGCGTTTTCTGAGGTAGTTTCCTGACGTTTTTCATCCGAACGGATCAGAGACTCGTGTTTTGGGGCTCGACTCACTCGTTGATGTAAACTTTCCACGGTCGGCGGGAATGAAGTTTGTGGAGAATGTGAAACAACATCCATCAGAGCAGCCACGTCATGGGAAAAGAGCAAAAGCTGAACAAGTGACTGAACAACACCTACTCAATCTGTTCAGACAGCTTTCTCCAGCTCTCTTCATACAGTAACACATCTGTGAACGAGCTCATGATCATCTCTCTCTCACCTGCTTATTTCCTCTGGGATCCTGATAATAAACAGATCAACGTCAAAACGTCCTCTGAGGGGCCCGGAGCCGGAAATATACAATCTCAAGTGCACTAAAACCACTGCTTTTTACCTTTTGAACACAGAAATGACTTAAAACAGTGAGAGGAAGGAAGAAAAAAAGCAATTCAGACCACATCTACATGCACCGTTTGACTGTTACGTTATATTCTCTGGTTAGAATTCATTTACAGCAAAGAAATTTACTGCTTTAGGTAATGAACATAAACCAAAAACACGCCTTTGTGTATAGTTTTGGTGTACATATATTCTATTATATAGGCTATATAGGGTTAGTTTCCTATACTTCAGCATCTTTATTAACCCCCGAAGCGCTGATTCATCGGCGTCTGTCAGACTCGGACCACACACTGACCAACAAACAGCAACAAATCAGAACGAGACGAGCCAGTCGGACACCCACGCTGAGCAGAAGAAGAGCAGTAAAACACTGCACCGCCGCAGACCTGCTCAGCGTCAGCGCTCCCACGACCTCTGACCCCTGACCCCTCGCGTCCGGCAGATCTTTACTGGCCGTGTGTCTCATGCAGGATAATGGTGCGGTGTAAAGATAAAGACGACTCACACTCAGGTTCCTGTCCCAGATCTGGATGGAGCCGTCCTGGCAGCCGGCGGCGATCAGCTTCCCATCTCGGCTGTAGGTGCAGCAGGTGGGCGTCACTCTCTTCCCCTGCTGAGACCGAGGCTTGAACACACTCTTGTGCTTCTTCTCTGAGTTCAGGTCCCACGTCCGCACCGTCCTGAGAAGAGCCCAGAGCCCAAAACAGGTCAACATAAGGGTCACGTTCTCAAAATTCAGATTTATATAATATCTGAAAACAGAATAAATAATCTTTCCAATAATGTATGGTTTATAGGACAATATTCCAAAAATCTATGATTTTGACCCATACAATGTATTTTTTGTCTATTGCTACAAATACACCCCAACAACCTAACTTTTGTGGTCCAGGGTCACATTTAAATATTTAATTAAAATATTACATTTTATTTATTTATGTATTTTCATATTATTATTATTATTATTATTATTATTATTTTTTTTTTAAATAGAAAGAAAAAGATAAAACTGGTTTAGTGCTCCAGTGTCACATTTAAATAAAACGATTAACTCTTTAACTAAAATACTTACATTATATATATATATATATATAGTTTTTTTAATGAAAACAAAAGAGAAAACGGGTACAAATTAAAATAATGTAAAAAGAAAAATCTTTTGCTTAAATTAAAACAATTATTGTAAATAAAAACTACTTTATTTAATATAAATATAAATAAAAAAATTAAAAATTAAAAAAGAACCAATCTGAACAAACACTACTGGAGAAATCACCAATTCAATTTTTCAGAATTCAACTTTTTTATATGTAAAAACAAAACAGATGAGCACTTTAACATATTTCTTAATTTGACTCTCATAAAAATAAGATCCTAATGTTGTAAATAAAATAAAAATTATTTTAATTAGAATAAAATGCAATAGTGCCATTACATGTGACACACCAGTGCAGATAATAATCTGTATAATAAATAAAAACACACATGCAAATAAACATTCATTAATATTTTTACATTTGATTGTAAATCAAATAAAATTAACATACATTTTATTTTATTTTGATTTGTATGTTACTGTTATTATATATTATAAAAAGTAAATATTGTAAATAAAATGTAAAAAATGAAATAAAAAAATAGAACTAATAAATCAGATACACAGTACAGATGTTAACGAGTTTAACTTTCTGAACTTGTACTTTCCTGTGACTGAACAAATTCCCAGCAGTTTCCAAATTTGAAAAACATTAACGTATAATTCAAGTCTGGTGTGTTTCTCTGCTGTAGAAACATTCCTGAACTAAATGATGCAAATAATAATTAAACGTGAAGAAAAGTGGAGAAAATTCAGTTTAATGGTGTCTGAGAAAAATGAGAGTCCAAGAGAATCATTCATTTAATAATCTTTCATGACCCGGATGAGCAGAGTCTGATGCGTTTGTGAATATATATGTATATTCACAATTTATATTTTTATTGTATTTGATTTTTTTTTTTATTACAATGATTATTATTTAATAATACTTGTTGTTATTACGAATATTAAAAATCACAATAATTCAAAATTATATATTTTTATAATTATATTTTCTCACACAAAGTTTTTAATTATTAGGTCATTATTATTTATCAGGTAATTATTAATATATTTTTTAGATATTGATTTATTTATTTTTATTTATCTGATATTTACTTTTTATTTTTGATTCACATGGTCATTATTATTTGGTATACATTAAATTATTTAATCAGTATATTTATTTATTATCTACTAATTTGATCATTAATCAAGAATATTAATTAAAGAAATGGTATATTTAATTTTCAAATAATTATTATTTATGTAACTATCATTTATTTTTCAGAAATTGACATCATTTCATTAGTTAATAATGAAATAAATAATTATTTAAAATATTACCCATAATATTTAGTTTATGTTTTTATATTTACTTTTAAATTACTGAATTAATTATTAATAAGGACATTATCCACATCTTTATTAATAATCGATGCATTAGACAGATTTCAGCTGAAGTTTGACTTCAAAAGCGTCTCGTGCGATCAGGTTTCAGAGCCAGAATGATTTGTTCAGTATCATATTTGAGTGATTCAGGTCTCTGAATGAGCGGGTGATGAATCAGAGCATCATTCAGTGAGTCAGAAACCAGAGAACCAGAGCGAGGACGGGACATCAGCATGACAGGCACATCTGAAGATCCATGAAATTCACATTTTCTTCCCTTCATCTGCTGAACACATTACAGCTGTGAGCGGCACACGGCCAAATACAAACACAGACAGTCATACACTGCCAGAGTCTTCATCACATGACTTCAGAGGAACCACACCTGAACACAGAACGAGCTGTGATTGGTCGCTTCTCGCGTCAGTCAGACAGTGGGCGGTTCTTAACTGTACTGTGCATCAGACAATAACAACTGATAATATAGGGTTCGAGAATTACAAACAACTCCACGTTTGTTATACGGCACAAAAACTTTTGTTCATAAATTACATTTCTTGGAATACATTCCAGACTTTCATTTCTAAATAAATCATTTTTGAGAAGCATAAGGATTTTATATATATATATATATATATATTTTAAAATATGTACAACAAATCATCACTTATATAACTACAGTTGCAATGTAATATATATATATATATATATTCTTGTCTCTTGTGTGACACATGAGACGTTTTAAATATATATTTTTTAAATAATCCTAAATGAATACATTAATATTAATAATTTAAAGTAATAAAAATAAAATACAAATAAGTAAAATAATAATATAAAAATAACAAAATTTATTATTCTTATATACTATATATATATGTATAAATATTAGTTATATATAACATAACAGTTATACATAAGTATATACATAAGTTATACATAAGTATAACTGATGAATATTAATATGTATTAGTTATACAAAAAATTGCTACTTAAAATATAAATAAAAATACAAAAAGAAATATATTGCACAATAAACATAAATAAATAATGTATAAATAATGTACAATAATAATAATTACTATGATATATAACTTTTTCCCTCTTCTTTTAAAAAAATTAATAAATAATTAAATATTAAAGTTGAAATAAATGGCAAGTAAGTGTCCCAGATGACAGCACCTGAACTCGTGATGTCATGATCAATGTGCAGGTAATCAATCAGTCGTCATGGAAACTCTGGAGATAAACAGCTCTGCTCCTGTGACGCTCAACCAGCTTCAAGCATTAACACTCTACACTACTACACTAACACTCTGCAATTAACACTGACTGAGATTTATGAAGCCGCTTCCCAGAAGAACACATCATCTGTTTATGAACGGACACTACACACAAATAAATGGTGTGCTTACGATGAATTGTGCTGCTCATTGTACAAATATAGACTTGATGAATTCATACAATACCAGACGGGAACGGGTCACCGGACCAAGTCCTTTTTTCGTTTTGTTTCCATATGACTTATTGTAATTTTTAGAAATGTGGCTATAGCATGCAAAAATAAAGAAATAAACACATTTATGTAACGCTGTGTTTATGTTTAGCAGTGCAGCCAAGGAATTGTGTTTTTATGTGTTTTGTCTCAAAATAGATTAAAGAAATATTATATTTTATAACATTATCAATTATATTGTGTTGTGATGTTGGCAAATAAGTAACATGTTTTAAATAATTAAAATGTTTTATTTAAACAATCCTGAATGAAAACAATAAAATTAATACAATAAAATAATATAACATTTACGAAATTATAAGATTAAATAATAATAAAAAATGGAAATATAAATAGAATTATACTTCCTCTAAATAAATATTTTTATTGGTACTGTATACAATAAAAAAGTACATCATAAATTATATTCGTAAATTGTTAAAATATAAATAAAAATATAAACTATAAAAACATTTCAGAATACATAAAACAATAAATAAAACATATTAATACTACGATAAAAATGTATGTCATTTAATTCGTTGAACATCTTGAATATAACTCAAAGTAAAAATAGTAGAAGTACTAAATAAAACTACACTAGATGAACTAAACACACACACACCAAATACAGCACACATTTACGCAGACTAAGCACTTAAAGAAACGAACGCAAGTGGCCCCTAACGCTCCTGACAGGGCCCCTTCACAATCAGATGGGTCCCACTGTGGGATTGTGTTCGAAACTTCCCCGGATGGATGGAAATAAAGGACAGAATGAAAAGGAAGCTGTTGAAAGCAGGCCGTGTGTTTAACAGCTCAGTGATCATGAAGAGCTGCTGGTGTTTCTCAGGAGCCGAGAGCGTCTCAAAAGCACCTCATTCATCTCTATCTGCGTCCCAATACACATAACACATCAATATCTTTCTAGCATGCTAACTGTTTATCTCCATTTCAAAATAAAAGCTCCCTAAGTTTACACATTTTGATGTCCACATATTTTTTTAAAAATTACAGCGTCTATAACATTTATGTTATAAAGAAACGGTCAAATATTATAGAGGAAGTGGACATTTCAATTAAAATAAAATAAATATAAATTATCACTTAAAAGAATACATATATTTTTTACAAAGTATAGATAATGTAAAAACATAAATAACATGATAAAAATGTGTTAGTGTAAAAATTTATGTTAGATCTATTGTTTCAGTTTTGTTCAATAAAAGTATTATTACTCGCCTTTACTTTGGATAATTGCTTGCATTAAAACTAATTATTATTGCCTCGTTGCTATTATGTTTTTAAAGTAGTGCTGTCAAATGATTAATCACATCCAAAATGAAGTTCCTGCTTACATAATATATGTGTGTGTACGGTGTATATTTATTATTTATATATAAATACTCACACATACATGTATATATTTCAGAAAAGTGTTTGTATATTATAATATGTAAATATAATATATGCTGTATATGTTTAAATATAAACAAAACAAAAACTTTCATTTTCTGTGCAATTAATCGTCATTTTAAAGGCTATAGCTCAATTAGGTATATTAAAAAATAGATAATATTATCTGATTACTAATCTTTAGATTACTAAAATACAGACTACTTCCATTAATGGGCTTTTAAAGTCTGGTAGCGTCACTGATGGGGAATGCGTTCATCGTCAGAGCGCTGTGCTTCACTGAACGACACGCAACACTTGTTCTGTGAGGAGCTTCATTCAGACGTGACCCGGACACACTCACGGCCCACACAGATCGACCCGTTACTCAAATATCATCTTCATCCTGACCCTCAAATCTGGAGATTTTATTTATAGAAGCCTATTTTATTATTAGCTTGAAAGCACGGCAGCTAAAAAACGTACAGTTAAGACCTGAAAATCTGAGAACAATGGTTATGATATATAAAACAAGATTTTATATATGAGAAATTCACAAAAGCACTTTAAATGTAAGTAAAGTGTCTACTTTTAAGGTTTCAGATGTATTTGGAGAATAAAATGTCAAAATGTGGTAGAAATGATGTTATATTGATGAACAGAATGCTTATTCTGACTTGTACATGTTAAAATATATAAAAGAATAAAGAAGCATATTCAATTTTATTGTGTTTTAAATGATTAAAATAATCTTACTGACATATGGGCAAGATCTAGGATAGTGGCGAATTAAAATAATGTATTTGGGGTGAAAATAATTCATCTTTTAATGTGTCAGAAATAGATTTTTGTTGCAAATTTGCCAGACAAATTGAAAATTAAACAAAAAGTACATTGAATTGTTAGCAGTGGAAAAAGTACTAATTTATTATAATATTACCTATACTGTTTATAATATTATGAATATTTTATTTATGTTTTATAAAAGTTAAACTAAAAATAAATATTATACAATTCTAATAAATACAGCAGTACATACAATACATATTTCAGCTATGGTAGGAAAATATATTTATATGTCTTGATATATATATATATATATATATATATATAATTTATAATAGTACAGTTAACATTATATTCAAAAGTTTATTTATTAAATAATATTACAGTTAAATTAATTACAAATAAAAATAATTAAAAATCAACAGATGCATTTTAAAATAAATATATATAAAATATATAATTGCAAATATAAAAATACATTTTAATTATATTTCTGCTGTATTAAATCAGTGTTGGATGAATGATTAAATTCAGCAACGTTTTAATAAGTTCACTACCATCTACAACAGATTACTGTCAGATCAGAAAATAATAATAAGCAAGGATGATGTCATTGGTGAGCGGTGAGAAGTTATCTGATCTGTTTTATAGTCCTAATACTTCCTACATATCAGAGATTTGGCCAAAGCCCCGGAGGTTAATTAACTCTGATAACAGCAGCAAGTTAACAAAGATCCTGAGCGTGTGAGACGTCTTCTAATCCATCTTCAGCACAAACGAGCACACGTCTAAAAATACACTCTCCTGTGCAGCTCTAAACAATCAAGAACGTAGAAATACAGTCCTCCTGAACGTCTGTCATCACGGTCTCTGACTTCACTTAATATTCTGATGTATTTTTGGCATACAAGAAAAATCTATAATTTTTAACCCATAAATGTATTTTTGTCTATTGTTACAAATATATCTGAGCTGCTGATGACTGCTGCTGTGCTCGAGGACCCCGTATAAATGTATAAATATAAATTCATACATGTATTAAAACAGTGTTTATTCTGCAGGAGAAAAAATAATACTCTAGTTTTGTGAGTAGTAGCTGTAACAGGTGGCAGATCTCCAGAGCTTTTACTGTGGAGCCAGAAACCTGTTCTCACTGCAGCACGGCATGATGGGAATCCATGGCATTCGGTCTGCGCCGGGATTTTACTGCGTTACGGTCGAGAGAACAATTCATCACCTGACAGCCACGGACGAAAGCGGAGATCACAAACGCACCGTGGATAAAAAACACATCATATTTTGTATAAAGAAAACGAACTAAGGCTATTTTAGGGACACAGAAGTTAAGATGGGACAATAACGAATACTTAAACTGTAATCGCTTGAAACTGTTATAATTTTTTATAGTCACAAAAACAAAACAATGTGCTTTTGTAAAATAAAGAAAATAAATAGGGTGCATTCTCTGCCTTTTAAAAACATGATATTATAACATTACAGAAGATTTTAATTTAAAATAAATACTGTTGTTTTGTGTAAATGCTGAAAAATACAATTACATACATATTTATATATATATAAAATATTTTTTATCATAAATTAGCGCTAGCAAACAATCACATCTAAAACACAGGTTTGCCTACATAATGTATGTGCTGTATATATTTGAAATAAATATTTACAAGTATTTACATGTATATATATTCATAGAATTTGAAATTACATATACATAATAAACATGCACTGTAAAAAAAATAGCCGTCATTAAAAAATCTGTTAAAACCGTAAACTGATATTCCCAGAATTCCCTGCACTGCATTTCAAGTTTAGTTTGAAGTTGATGTTTTTTCTTTGAAAGTACTCAGTTTCTTCTTAGTTTTATCTTATCTGTGATGTGTGACATGTAATGTTGTTAAGTTAATTCAGTCATCATCATGTGTGTTTAGTGTTTCTGTGTTTATGTTCATATTTAAAAGCTGTTTTGTGATTGGCTTTGGTTCATCATGTGACTTTCTCATCATCACCTGTATTTGGTGTTTATCAGTGTATTTCAAAACTACAAAACAGATTTCACTACTTTAATATTTACATTATGGCCCGGTTTCACAGACAGGGCTTAGCCTAAACCAAAATTAGGCCATAGTTCAATTAGGACATTTAAGTAATTTTTAATACTTGTGTGCATCTTAAAACAAAACAAAGGCACTGACATGTTTTAAGATCAGTCAGTGTGAGTTCCTTTCATTTAAAACAGCTCAGATTTACATTTTAGTCTAGGATTAGGCTTAAGCCTCGTCAGTTAATGAAATTACAGTATTTAACTGTAAATGTAACGTAAAACCTAAAACGTTGTTACCGTATTTTTTTTACAATCGAATACCAGCAAAACTGTTATGTTGGATGAGATTAATCGTTGCCCAGCACTATTATGAATAAAGTTATTAGAATTATGTTAATTTTTAGTATTTGTTTTTTAGTTGCATCTGTCTTACCCAGGTGATCTTTTACCCAGCGTCTCTAGTGAAGCTTGTGTGTGAGGTCATGGGAACGAGATCTGTGTTAATGAAAACTACAGTTCTGCTTTATGTTTCTTTGATTCATGATGTCTATTAAAGGCCCAGCGGTGCTGAGAGACCGTCTTAAAGAGCATTTCACTCCCAAACGACCCGATCAAAGCGTTTTACCAGCCCAGTGTTCGAACACTAAGGGACCAGGGACAGTTTCTGTGCAAAATAAGACTCTTAAGAGGCAGCAGGAGGGTCAGATGAATTCATCTTTATCTGTGCTATTATCAGCCCTCAAAGCCGCTCCGCTGTGAGCGATCAATGACCGTACAGATGCGAAACCTGCTCTATGTATGACTGATTCCCCGTCTGAGATGCATTCAGCTCAGACGGGACCCCCAGAAATAACGTGTGTAATCAGGCCGTCTGCAGAAACACACTTATCTACCGGAAGCACAGGTCCACCGAGACACGACACGAGACGCTGATGATGTTCAGAAACAGCCGGTCAATTTAATTCACCGCAGCATGAAGAGAGAGACTTCAAAAAGAGCCGGAGAGACTTTCACTAGTGCATTCTTACATGAACTCATAAAAAAGCATGACTGCAAAATGTACTTAATAAATTTTATTAAAAATTTAAATAATGTTAAAAATAATCTAATTATCATATTAGATCATTAAAAAATGATGTATATATATATGCATAATGTAAGAGTATTTATATATACACACACACAAAGTATGAATGTGAGATCAAAAATAAACAATTAAAATAATTAACTTAAATTTCTATTATATTACTTCTAGTATATTATTATGATTTCTGAAGGATCATGTGACTCTGAAGACTGGAGTAATAGTGCTGAAAATACAGCTTTGATCACAGAAAGAAATTACAGTTTAACAGATATTCACTTGAAAAACAGCTATTTTAAATTATAATAATATTTAATAATTTTGACTGTATTCTTGATCAAATAAATGCACCCTTAATGACTCTTTGGAAAGGGTTAGTTTGTCCACATGTCGTCCAGCGCTGAAGAAGAACAGAGATAATGTATAACAGAAAACATATTCAGCCGGTTCATGTTTCCAACAAAACTACATTTCCCATCATCCCCTCTGACAGCACAAAACGTACTCTCTTTATGTTACTGCAGACTAGAGCAGCACCAACAAGCTTTCCACATCACTCCAAACAAAGCTTCTCAACTTGTACATGTGATAAAACACCTAGTTTCAGTCCCATCCCATGAAGCCCGAGGAGTGAGTCTGTCAGTGTAATCTACAGCGGGTCCTTCCTGACCCCTGCGTGACCCCTGTTAACCCCACACCAGCCCATCACAGGACACATGTGGTCCGCTGAGCGCTGATATAATGCGTCTCCGGGGACGGCTCACTTCTGCAGCTGTTCTGGAGCTAAACGTCCTCCCCTGAACACGCCTGCGACATGCGCCGCAATGTGCCAAGGGACGACTTCCAGAATCTACCACGCTTCAGATGTACAGTAAAACCAGCGCTTTTACAGGGCAACGCGATTTGACGCAGGTTTCCATGCATATAAAATTTCACAGGCCTGTAGTTTGGAGGCTGTGAACACTGAAACATCTGAACTGGAGCGCTGACAACATCCATCACATTAGTGCAAGTGAGGGAAAAACAAGAAAACAGTGTGGCTCTGAGTCTGAATCAGACAAAATTACTGCCATAAATTCTATTTTATTTCAAGAAAAACCCCAAAATGTGATCTAAAATACAGACTCTTATTAAAAGACTCTTGAACTGCTCAAAATGACTCACTGAATCTGAATCAGACCCACTTACAGACCATAACTGCTAGTTTAATCAGAGGATCGATCATAAATTATAAGTAATTATTAATTATCCTTATGGATTGAATCTTGAATTGCCTGAAAAAGGTAGTTTGACAAAATCACTGCCATATTGTGAAAACTGACTCATCTTACAAGTGACTCCCTCAATCTGACCGATTCAGTGCAATAGTTGCTTTTTTAATTCAAGAAAACTATATATATATATATATATATATATATTAGGGCTGGGACTCGAATAAAAAAATTAATCTATTTATTTACAGGCTTTGTAATTAAT
>JAUMHR010000059.1:16427871-16442328 GCA_032361145.1 Enteromius fasciolatus | reverse complement strand
TGAAAAAACGCATCATTATCTTTTTATTAATATAAGCTGATTTATCGTTCATTATCATATGTTCATTATCATATGTTGTTACCAGTTTACAGGGCGATGTTTCAAGGCTTAAATAAAGGCTGTTGTCGTTTGAATTACAATGCCTAGTATGTCTATTTAATGTTCGCGGGTTCGGGCGGGGTGGGCTGGGGCGGTCCAAATATTTTCCTAAAAGCGGGACCTACTACTTCACATGCAAGCATTTAATCATATGCTTTTTTGACTTTGCTTGAAAGATGGATTCATTGCTATTCTTAATTGAAAACGCAACAACAATATTAGATTACTATGACAAACTAGCTAACGATTATTAACAAAAACGAATAAGACGAGGCATAAGCTGTAGTCTATAGACAGACTAATGAAACACTGGGGAATCGGATTTCTATATGCACACGTGTCTTTAAAGTTACCTTGGTGTTGGCCATGTCCACTATATACTGATCTCCTTTGATGCATTCGAGGACCTGGAAGCCGTCGCGGTCCAGAACTTTGGCCTGCGAGTTTCCGGCCACCACCAGAATAACGTCACCGGTGACGCTGTACTGCAGAGACTTGATCTGATGACTGCAACACACACACACACATGATTTTACAAGAGATGATCAATATGAGAGAGACCACTACACAGCTTTGTTATTATAGGCACTGATCAGATAGTAGATATTTAATTTAAATAAACAAATATATATATATAAAAACAATTAAAAAAACAGGATTTATTGTAAAAGTAGCATAGTTATTATTATTAAATATTGCAATATTTTTTCATTTTCTTTATACTATAATATATTAATGCCTTCACTCATAGACTGTGCCAATACAAAATGAATCAATACATTATTACCAATTAAGCATAAATATTTTATATATAAATTATTTTAATTAAAATATTAAAAACATTATATTGGCTCATGATTACATATAAAGTAGGTTTATATATAATTTCACCCCATAATAAAAATACATCAATATTTTATTTTGCTTTTTAGAAACTAATTAATGATAATAAGGCTGTATTTTCTTTAAATAGACAGGCTGGTTTATACATAAATATAATTTTTATTGCAATACTTTGGTGTGAAATATATATACGGTTTGATATTATATTCCTAAAATAATCAATAATATTTATTTAAAATATTTAATTTTGACAAAGTGCTTAAATTTGTATATATATATATATTAATGGTCTCATCATTAAATTTATAAAATAAATGTATAAACGTAAAAAAAATTTTTTTAAATATAAATATTTTATTTGTATTTGCTATTTTTTAATTGATACAAATTCTTTCTTTCTTTTGATTCATGAAGGCACTTTCTATAGGTCCAAACCTGGTCATGAATATTAATAATCAAATATTTGCGTATATTTATTATATATACATAAATACAACCACATGCATGTATTTAAAAAATATGTACATGTATATACATTAATATTATTAATTACATTTAAAATATATAACTGCAATTAATTGTTTTACAGAACTAATCTAAATAAATTAAAAGCAGCACTCCAAACCCTCCTGTGATGAATTAATACGATCGAAATAATATATTATTTTTGCATTGCAGCAATGGAGAGAGCGTGCTTCGCTGTCATTAAATCGACAGAAGGTCTTGCGTTTAAAGCGAGCTGTTTTTCTTGCTGTTCTGGGGTGTAATGTGACCCAGCCGTGTTGGAGCTCATAAGCTGTGCTAATACAGTACAAGAACAAGATAACAGCGTAATCTGTGCAAACAGTTGGAAGCCATTCATCATCTCTGCGCTGTTTGAGAGTGAATTGAGCACAATTAGAGTCAGATTGAGCGCTGCGGTCCTGGAGCGGCCGTAAACGCCGTCAATGACTCTGTGAGAGCGCAGAGAGGAAGAAAACACGGCCATCAGAGGAAGAGGTCCGCTGTAAATTCCTGTTACCCTCTGCGGGTCAGCGGCTTTATGGGCTCCACATGGGCCTCGTGTTTTCTTTGGCCGCTTTGTTCGGCGTCTGCTGGTAAAAAGATGCCACCGTACCTGGGCTGCTGAAGCTGTTAATGTGCCGTGGCGCTTCAGTAAATCGCACTCCGGCTCAGCCAATTAGAGTTCAATATCTTCAGACAATTGGGTTCCACTATTAGGAGGATTTCGAGGAAAAACAAAAAGACGAGAACGAAAATACCCAGCATCTGGCTGCATTTAGCTGATCTGAGCAGAGATCCAGGGCCGGGTTAAAAATAGGCCCTGTTTGGAAAATGTTCATTCGATTTTATTTTCAGGGATAAAACGTGCTTATTTACAATTAATTACAAGTAGAATGTAAAATGCAAAACATACGCAATTTTATTTTATTATTTTACTCTCTTTAGATTTTCATTACTGCGAAACATTTTGTAATAGATGTTTTTCCATTCAATTAACGGGAATTGAGATAAAATTTAATTATAATTAATAACTATAAAAATATAAATAAATAAATTTATGTAAAATATTTTTGTTTTATATTTTTATCTTTATAAAGATATTTTATTTGTTTAACTCATTTATTAAGGATAAACACTACATTAGCATAAATTAAAGTCATCAAATATTACCATACTGTTATTTTTTTTATACTGTCATTTAAATAATAAAAGATATTGTAATATTTTTGCATTAAATTAATAAAAGATTTTAAGGATAAAATAAGCTTATCATAATTAATGCAAAAAAAAACAGCTAACGTCTAGTTATCTTCAAGTAAATATTTTATATTATATTTTAGTAAACACAGCTACTTTTATTAGATTTCCATTACTTTTAAACATTATAAATACTCCTTCACATCAGCATAAACGCATCAAAGAATACCATATATATATATATAAAATGTTTTCTATTATTTATTTCAAGATTTTATATATCAGATTAATGGGAATTGGGGTAAAATGGGCTTATTATAATTAATAGGCATGTTAAAAAAAATTAATAAATAGTTTTCTTCATGTAAAATATAATTTTAATTCATATTATATTTTTCTATATAGTTCATTTATTTGTATTATTATAAATACTACATTTATCAACATAAAATTAATAAAATATTATCATAATGTTTATTTACAATACAATTTAAATAATATACACCAAATATATTTTACTTTTTTAACGTATACCTTCATAATATATCAATACCTCAAGACTATTTCATTCCATTTGGGGGGATTTCTAATGAAGAACAAAAGACAGTGTCGATCTGGACCCTCACCATTCACACGGCTGCAGCGAGCGGAACGCATGCAGCGCCGCGTCCATCCCCGCGAAATCCCAAAACCTCACGTCGTAATCGTAGCCTCCGGTGACCAGACGAGCGCCGGACGGATCCAGAGCCAGAGCTGATACCTGAACAAGCACAATTCAGCGTCATTACACGCTCTCTCTGAATTGAGCTGAATAATGACTATTATCTTCTGTGCAAAGTTTCTCTGAAACTATTTTGAATTTGATTTAAATTATTAATTTTGCAACACTGACAAATATTTACATCTACATACACACACACACACACACACACACACACACACACACACATATAAAGGAACATAGAAATCTATAACATTTTTATTGTTTTAATATTAATTTGCAATATATTTAATAATATTGCTAATACCAGTAATGTGATTATATATTAAGAAAGCAATAGAAAATGTAAATAAGTTGTATTGTATATGACTTTGAACTGTATATAAGACCTTATATGATTATTATGTAATTATTTCATTTGAATTATTATTGTATTTTTATTATTATTATTATTATTGTAGTAGTATTATTACTATATTACATAAAACACATATTTAAAGTGATAATTCATATATAAATATTTAACAGTAAAATATTAATATTAACTCAATGTTAATCATACACAATATAAAAAATATACAAATGTGAATTCATTTGAAAGCAATTAAAGATACAGTGTCCTCCACTAATATTGGCACACTTGGTGAATCTGAGCAAAGCTGGCTGTGAAAATAAATCTTCATTGTTTATCCTTTTGATCTTTCATTCAAAATATTCACACAATTCTAATCTATCATTAAATTAAAATAATTGAAATGGGGAGAAAAACTCATGATGAAATAAATGTTTCACCTTTGCTCAGATGCACCAAGTGTGCCAATATTAGTGGAGGACACTGTATATATATATATATATATATATATACACACACACACACACTCACATGACACTAGAAATATATAAATATATATATATTACAATATTAATACATTAATTAGTAATAATATACAATAATTCATAATATATTAATTAGAATTTTTGTTACTTTGAAATTATTTTTCAATTATAAAATATATTTTATAAATAATATTTAGAGATATTTATTTATTTTATATGGATTTAAATATTTAAATGTACTGTAAATATTATAATATTGCAAATAGTTTCATATATATATATTAATAAATATTGTAAATAGATGTTTTTGTGTGTGTACAGTGAAGGCTGAACTGAAGAGAAGAATAAAAGCTCATTCAGAGATTAAAGGTCACTTGTGATTTTCCGTTGACTGTAGACCGTAACTGAAACGGAGAGCTCACGAGCGGGTCAGATGATGTAATCCTGACACTTACACTCTTCGAGCCGTGCTGAAGCGTGATCTCATGAGTGTCCGGGATCCTCTTCACTGGATTCTGTCACACAAACATCAAACAATAACACACAGCCAAAAGATCAGAGCGCTCTCCTCCAATCAGGCGCTTGCAAGCTGATTACGCCACACCTGGGCCTGATGGGATACATAGAGCTGAGCGCGAGCCGCCCAACACCATACACATCTATCAAAGCGGCCCTCGGCGGCCCTCAACACCCAGGCCTGAGAAACAGAGCCGCCTGCACACCATCACTGAGAGAGAAAGACATTTACAACATACACACACACACACATGTCTGGTTTGCTATCCTTGTGGGGACTCTCCATAGGCGTTCACTAAGAAGTGTTTGGTTAGTGAGAATATGATATAGTAATTTTACTAGTATCTAATATCTGTGTGGGTCCAAACTAAACAACATCACAATCTCTGAGGTAAAATCACAGGATATGAAGCTCTTTTGAAATCTAATAAGTCTGTGATAGCTGTAGTGATGCCTAATGGTAGTGTGTCCCTCTAGTGGTGTCACACACACACACACACACACACACACACAGCACTGGGCTGCGTTCTCCGATAACGCTGTCTCTTAGCGCGCTACCATAACTACAGTTATACCTTTCCTACGTGTGTTCTCCGATACAACTTAAGAACGACGTAGCGTTAAGGTGGTTTCGGAGAATGAACACACTCTTTCACACACTATACTGCTCTCACTCTGAGCCACACAAACACATCAAATATCTGCTTTGGACAAAAGCATCTGCTAAACGAGGAAATGAATATGACATTCACATTCAAATAAACATGAAATTAACATTCAAGGTCAAAAGGTTAACATTTTAATTTCCTTTTCATTATATAAAACATTATTAAATAAATGACACGGCAAGAAATAGGCTTTATATGTAAAATCTAACTTTTCACATTTTATATTATATAGTTTAGTATATTTTTACTGTAAAAATTAATTATAAATAAATCATTACATCAGCATCAGTTACATGCATCAAATATTACATTATATTTTTTTCAAATATATATTTTAATATAGTTATTTTTATTTTCATTAGAATTCAATTCCTCTAAGAATTATTTACACATTGTATGTTTTTGTTTATCTACATCAGAGCAAACTACATGAATTCAAACGTGTCATGTTTAGCTTTTACAATATCATTTAAATGAGAAATGTTTCGTTTTTAATACTTTTATTATTGGATTAAATTAATAGGAATTTGGGGATAAAACGTTTAGAATTACCAACGACAAAACGAAAACAAAAATCTAAAAAAAAAAATAAAAAAAAGGATTAATTTTCTTAATGTAAATATATATATTTTTTACTATATAGCTATTTTTATTATTTCATTACTCTAAAACATTAACATGCAAGTTTATCTACATCAGCATAAAGGCATCAAATATTACCATGTTTATTTTTTACAATACAATTGCAATTTTAATTATTATTAATTTTACTTATTTTTCATAAGTCACGCATGTTTGTATCTATATATACATAATAAATATACAAAGATTATTTCCTGTTGAATGTAAACATTCGATCTTATCTGCAGTTATGAATATATTTTATGGGACTGAAAGATGAAAATACACCTACGTCATCATCATCATCATCATCATCAATGTCATCATCGTCGTCGTCATCATCTGCAGCGGTGCTGAGCTTGTATCCGGGCGGCAGCGGTGGCCCGACCATGTTATCTTCATCGTCGTCTTCATCATTATCGCCCTCCTCTGTCTGAGCGCCAAGCGCAACAGGGCATGGAGGAGCGATGACATCACAGTCTTGCTTCCTGTTCACACAAACACACGATGACAGAAAAAGTCGATTCTTGGCAGGACTGGCAGGAAACAGGTATTGATTATCTTTATGATCTACTCGATCCACGAGGGAATGTTTCTTCTTCCTGTGACTGCATCTCTAAAAGTCCATAAGGACACTCTTATCATAGTAAAGGTATTTTTTTTTCTTTTAATTCTTTAATAGATAAGAATAATTGAAAATATTTAAGGGCTCGATAAAGTAAAATAATTTTAAAGAAAATTTTAAGAATGTTTTCATTATAGGGTTATGTCACTGGAGATATCTAGAGAAATATATACATGGGAAATATCTTTTTTTTATTATTTGTTCATCAATATTAACACTTACAGATATTGTATTGTTTTTATTTTATATTTTAAATTATATCTTTTTTTTATTATTTTCCTCTTTAAATTTGCTAGATTTTTTTTTTCTTAAATTTTATTCCTATATTATTTTTCCATGCATTTATACTTGAAATATTATTATTATTACATAATTAATAATAATAATAATAATAAATAAAATTATATTCTAAAGGGAAAAGTAAGTTTGATTTTCAAAATTATTATTATTATAGAATTACTACCGTTACAAAAAGTACTGTTGTGTGTAATGGCTTCCTATATTATTATTGTATTCGTAATGTCATCCAGTGTTGTATATGATTGTTGAAGTTTGTTGTTTATACTTGAAATATGAAAGAAATGCAGCTGACCGTACCTAGACGTGGATGGCTCGTCACCCCGAGAGCCGCTGCTGACCTCCACTTCCTGTTTCTGACGCTCCTCTGTGACAGAGAAACTCAAAGTGAACAGAATTCTTCTATCTTTCATGTCAAGAGATGAAATAACGGAGCACAGACCTAAGACTCGCTGGCTGCGCTCGATGGCCGTCCTCCTCGTCTGCTCAAACATAGCCTCCAGGTCAAAGGTTCGAGCTTTCCTCCCTGAGCAGGAAACAAACGAGACGTATATGCATTCAAACTGAACATGTGACGCTGAAAACACACACACAGGTCCAGAAACACTCACCGAACCCCGAGAAGCCCATGACAGACGAGATATCTTCATCTCTGCTGGAGTCACCTGAGATCAGAGCAAACCAAATCAACTGTTCAGCATCACTATTATCATCATTAGTCAAATTAATAAAATAATCCATGATCAATAATGACATTTTAAGAAATGTTAATTTTGTAAGGGAAATTAGAATTTAAATATATCTGCTATTGAAATTATTTGGATTTTCTGTGATAATTTCCATTAATATTATTGTTATTACATAAAAAATAAATAATAAAACATTTAAATGATATCTTAAAAGTTAAAATGTGTTTGATTTTCAATTATTATTATTATTATTATTACAGAATTTCGTTTTTTATTATTATATTATTATAGAATTTTTATATAAATATTGAATAATGTATGGAAGGCAGTCGAAAACGTATAAATACAATTATTATTATTTATAATAATATTCTAAAAGGAAAACTTGAGCTAGATTTGTTTACATTTCTATTTCTGTTATAGAATTATTACATTTATTAAAGGTGTTGTCGTTTAGTGGTTTATTTTTAACTATGAATAATGTGTATTATGTAATAATTTCAATAAAATAAAAAATCCTCACCATCATCCAAAATTGTCTATGATTACGTTACATTATAAAAACGTATGGTGTGCGAGTGATATATACACATTAAGAATATATTTCATTCATTGTATGACGGTTTATGTGCAACTGAGCAAAATAAGTTTAATTCTAAAACTCATATTATTATTATTATTATTATTATTATTATTGCTGTGCTGCAGTGATGACAGGACATGGACACCTTTGATATATATTTCCATGATTACCACAATCATAGCACTTGTATAATATATCCAGGTTATGGGATGTAGTATAGTATACTGCAGTATTATATAGTAACGTTACTCGGGCCACTTTAACGAATACCATAGTACTACCACAGTAAAACGTACCGCGAACTTTTCTTCGTATTAAGTGTGATTTCACTTCAGAGGCCAGTTAAGACAATATGAAGAGAAACACTACTAACGATTCTACATATTCTGGTTATTACTAAAGAACCATCACATGTGCAGGAGTCTGCGATTATTATCCGCTGTGACTGTAACCGACTTCATTAAACCACCGACGCTTTCAGACAAACGCTCTCCCGCAGTTTGACGACAGAAACACTTCACAAACAATAAACTAAACTCAAAACTCACCAGCATCCCTACTGTGATCCGCCATGACAGTAATATCACAAACTTCCGGGACGCCGAGAGTCAAAATAAAAGTCTCTCGGAAACACAAGTTTAACAGCGTCATTGCGACCCACAATAACCCGTTACATTTTCTTTTTTTTTTTGACAAACGCTCTTAAAGTTCTTATAGTGTGTTTGTTCATACACAACAATAAATAATAATAATACAATTAAAGTAAAAATGTATTTAGTAAAATATGGTCTTTGTACGATTAAACAAACACAAAAGTACGTATAATGTATGTACTGTGTATATTTATCATGTAAAAACAAACATACAGTATATATTTTGAAAATATTTACATGTAACGTTATTTTTATGTCTGTATTTATATTATAAATTAATATATTTCATATAAGCAGCATAGTTTTCTGCACGCATGTATGTATATGTATGTGTGTATACTGTATATATATATATATATATATATATATATATATATGCACACATAAGTAAATAAAAACTTGCGATTAATCACAATTAATCATTTTTCAGCACGCCTTATAATATAAATACACAACCAAAAACAAAATACTTATCAGCTAAAAAAAAAAAAACAGCCAATAATAATGATATTTTTCTCACAAGCTGATGATGTTCAGTGCTCATACTTAATGTGTTATTGATGATCGAGTCATTAAAAAAATGAAAGATGTGAGATCTTCAGTTTCATATTAACGCCTTTGGCACATTTTATTTATAAGGATTTTCAGTAAACAAGTAATGCAAAATGACACAGTCGAGACGTTTCAAGGCCCATTGTGTAGTTTCTGGAAAGCTCTGTGTTCTGAAATGAATCCAACAACTGCCAGAGATTCCTGTTTATTCTGCTCAAGACACACACACACACACCACAATCATTCATAGTCTGCAGCTGTGCAGCATCTGGACGCTTGAGGAAAACATCTCCTTCACTGCTGCTCAGCCACGATCCTCTCGATGGCGGCCCAGTCCAGTTTACTCAAGACGCTGCCGGAGCTCTGAGAAAGAGCATCCAGATCCAGATCACGCAGAGGATCTGCTTCAGTCCAGTCCTCATCCAGCTCCTCACAGCCCTGGAGAAGAGATGGGAATCACCCGAGACGAGAAGTACAACGTTTACAGTCAACCTAAAGCAGTGCAGTTTGTTTCCATATTTACTTGATAGAACCAGACAATGTTCAAAATATTTAGATAGAAATAAATTATTTATTTATTCCTTAAATAAATGTAAGATTTTTTTTTGATAGTTTCTATATAGGAATAAATAGTGCATTCTTTAGTTTTCATCTCTATATAAAATAAATGTAAGTTTAACTAAAAAAAGGCTAATTTCTATATATAAAATTTGACTTTATTTGACTCTTTAATACTATTTTATCAATGTTTTGCTTCATATTTTGTTTCCATAATATTTTTACACAATATTAATATAGAAATAAATGGTGTATTTCAAAATTATGTATTTATTTATTTGAACTACATTAATTTTAAATTATATGAAATATTTTGTATTTTATTAGAAACTGAAATTTTAATAGAAATAAATGGTGCATTTTTTTTTTTCAATATTAATTTATAGAAAAATGAAATATTTTAAATAAATGTAGTGTTTAGGTTAGGAAATAAAAGAGTAATACACACATATATACTGTAAATATATATACATACATCCCTATATGTAATTATTAATTATAAATGAAAACTTATTGATAAATATAAAACAATAAAATGTATTATTCATGCTTATAAAAAGAAAACTTATATTTAGGTTTTATATTTGCATATATATTCATTGCTAATCGCGGCTGATTTGTAGATTGTACCCAAAAAAATTGCTTTGTATTTTCCAGTTTTTCATATTTCCCTCTAATTTCCAACAGAGGTCATTTCTGGACATATAACCTTCTCTATTTGTTTATTATTTTATTTAGTGTGTGTTCATATACTGTGAGTGGCACAAAAGTAACAAGTTAGAAATAAATACAAATAAAAAAACTTGGCTAAACTGTCAGAAGACTAGCAGAGGGTTTGAGGTTTAGTTAGTTAGTGTCTCACCGTCCTGATGTCCTGATCGTCTTCGTCTGGACTCCACAGATTCTCCTGCCTCTCATCTTTCCCTTTCACTGCTCTCTGTTTTGCTGAAGATGAGAGGAATATATTTGTCATCTCCACACAACATAAAACACAATTATTTAGCTGTTTTTCTAAAATTATATATTTATTTTACTTTTTAAATGATTTCAATAATTGTTAGCTTAACGTTTCTGTAACTTTTTTTTTCTACAAAATACAATAAACATAGATGTATCTATCCAGCTATAATTGTCACATTTATAATGTGTAAAAAAAAAAAAAAAAATATATATCTTCACTTATTTATTTTTTTGCAAATATTTATTTGTTTGTTCTGTTTACTGAAAGTTTCACCCAGTGTTATTTCAGTATGATTGAGATAGTATTATAATTTTTATTAATTAATTGTATTAATTATTTTATAAATTTCTGAATTACTTTAGATTTTTTGATTTTCTGCTTTAATTTTTAAATTTGTACTAATTTTGTATTTAAAAAAGTATTGATTTTAATATACTTTATTTTAGAGTTACCCAGTTTTTTATGCTTTAAGCTTCAGTTTTAGTAATCTATAATAACCCTGGTTTCAGTAAGACAAACGTCTTGTGTGTGTGTAAGCATACTCGCAAATAAATCTGATTCTGATTCTGATATTTCAAAACTATCCGTACTCTGATGAAGGGTCTTCGTCTCTGGTCTGGGCTTGGGCTCGGACAGCATCCCGCGGCGAGTGACCTGGGATAAGCGATCGGCCGGAAGAGCGCTGGCTGAAACACAGGATCCAAAGAGCAATTAAACATCTTTATTTGTATGTTTTCTGTTTCTCTGCTCTCTTCTGAACGACTGCTGTGGTTTGTGAATGGCTGATGTGTAATATTATATCAGATTCACGCATTACAGTAGATCTTAACACAGATCCGTCTCAATATTAATCAAACATCACAAGAAAAGACGGAATTACTCGCTGCTCTTTATCAAAGGGTAACACTTTAGTTAACAACATTAGTAAACATGAACTAAGAATGAACTATACTTCTAAATCATTTAATAATCTTAGTTAATGTTAATTTTTAGCTTTTACTAATATTATTAAATTCACAAGTTGTGTTTGTAAAGTAAAGTGTTACCGAATAAATTACTGTTTATTTGCATCTTTGTTCTTATTTTAAATAACAAAGATAAAAAAAATGGCTATATTGTGATTAATAATATATTAAGTACTGTATTATTAAGAAAAGAACTGAAGGAAAACAGAATATTATGAAAAAAAAAAAAAAAAGCTAACAATAAATTGTATGGCTCAGAAGTATACACTTCTTTTATGCCAAAAATCATTAGGATATTAAGTAAAGATCATGTTCCATGAAGATATTTTGTACATTTCTACTGTAAATATATCAAAACTCAATTTCTGATCAGTCACATGCATTGCTAAGATCTTCATTTGGAACACTTTAAAGGTGATTTTCATCAACAGAGAAAATAATTGACTGTTTTTGTGCTCCAGGGTCACATTTTTTAATATTAGCTCATTCGGACATTTATAAATGCGATTTGAGAGTATGAACCTGGTCTGTGCAAGCCGAGTCTGCCGCTCAGAGACTGTGTTTTGGCTGCAGGTTTCCTCCGAAGCACGACGGTCTTCCCCAGAGAAGCCCGAGGTCTGCTCTGACTCCTGCTCTGAATCCTCTTACCGCTCCTGAAACACAGCACAGGACGTTTAGTGTCAGTGTCTCCAAACAAAGCACATCAGAAACAGCAGCTGCAGCCGTCCCAGAATTCACCAGGGCTGAGGGTTTGTGGGAAGCTGGATGGGTGCAGTGAGCAGCTCGGTGATCAGACCGCAGGCGTCTCGCGCTCGCTGCTTGTGATGGTCCTGAAGAAGCAGCCTGAACACACACGGATGACATGAACATGTGTGTAAAGCAGCGTATGTCAGCTGAGCACACACACACACACACACACACAGTCATACCTGTCTCGCTGCTCTTTGCTCTTCTTGCTGGTTGCCAGATCTGCAGAGGTTGGTTTCTGCTGCAGGAACAAATTAATCAGAAGAATAAAGTGACTCACTGGCTTTGGTGTGAAACTAAAACTTCAAGCTTCACTTGCAGACTTCAATAAAAAGCCAGATAAATGATGTTTCACCAATAGTTTTTTAGCATCATATATAATATTTTATCACAGCCCTCATCATTTCACAGAAAGTTCTGGATTTAATGTTTGATTGATTTAATTTAATTTATTATTTATACTTCACTGTTGTTACATTTGATTATATATGTATTAATATGAAAAAAATCCATACGTACATATTTTAATATTTTATTAAAGAAATATTTATTTTAATATTTAATTTTATATATTATACATAATTTTATATATAAATATATTTAATATATAAACATACCATATTTTTCTGAAATATATACACATTCATGTGTTTGAATTTATTATATATATATATATATATATATAAATATAAATTCAAACACACATATACACACATAATAGATTTACACATTAGACACACACACATTATGTGAACAAAAAAAAATCATATTTTAGACGCGATTAATTGTTTGATAACACTATATTTAATATATTAAATGTAAAAAAAAGAAGAAAAACTACTTCTAAAATCTTTTTATTCTTTAAAGATGCACTAAATTGATCAAAAGTGACAGTAAAGATATTAATAATGTTACAAAATGTTGATTTTTTATTTCAATAAATGTTGTTCTTTTGAACTATCCAGAAATTCTGAACGGTTTTCAACACTGATAATAATCAGAAATAGGAAATAAATATTAGCAACTGTAAATACATGTTTATAACGTCTCACGTGTTTAACAGGAGAGATGAAGGGTCTGTGCTCGCGCTCTCTCTTCTCTTCTCTCTGTTTCCTGTACTCCATCAGTCGTTCTCTCTGTCTCCTCCTCATCCACATCCTCACATCCCTGCGCTCCTCCTCCATCATAGCTCCGCTCGGCTTGACCTCTGACCTGCTGCCAACAGACAGATCATTTACATTCAGACTCTTTTATCCAAACAGGTGAAGTACAGTTGACTTAAACTATTAAAATCATTTTCACTGATGGAAAAAAAACAAAAAACGTATACTTTGTAATTTCGTTTCATTTTATAAAAATGTTGAGGTTTTTTTTATTTAGTTAGCATTTCATTTGTATAATTTGTTGTGTGTGTGTTTAATGAGTATATAAGTTTATTAGTTTTTATGTTATATATCGTTTTCATATAATGGATAAAATTCATAACCTGTGTTTTTTTACACTGTAAAAACCGATGGGTTATTTTTTTAACCCAATAGATGGGTTACACATATTGGGTCATTATGTTGGGTTGTTTTCTAAACAGGTTATTTTTTCTACATCGTTGGGTTATTGTTAGTAATAACCCTGCGTTGGGTTAAATTGGTTCAAATTTTAACGGTTGACAAGTGAAAGACAGTCAGGCAACAGAAGAAGCTGCTGCTGCGTCAGTATGAGGTCAGTAATATCACTTTATGTACAGTCGTGGCCAAACGTTTGGAGAATGACACAAATATTAGTTTTTACAAAGTTTGCTGCTAAACTGCTTTTAGATCTTTGTTT
>JAUMHR010000059.1:16394125-16413109 GCA_032361145.1 Enteromius fasciolatus | reverse complement strand
TAAACTTTATTTATTAAATGCAGAGACGGTCTCTGTAGTCAAGACGACGATGATCACTAGAAATCAGGTGTCCCCAAATCAGGTGTTTCTACGTGTTATTTTAAGGGTTTTTGCATTGTTTTATTTTTATTTGATGCTTAATACTACAGAAAAGTGATCAGTCTTTCAGTTGTTTTTAGCTTGTTTATTTTCATCAAACAATATGCCATTCGGTTGCTTCAAGCCATGGAACAAACATCATTATATTGTGATTAATAATCGCAGTTACAATTTCAAGGGAATAATCGATAGTTATGATGTTTGTCATAATCGTGCAGCCCTAATATGTTCTGTTCCTCAAAACAAAAAAATCCACCTGGTTAAATAAAGATAAAGAATACTAAAATATTACATTAGCACATGTTTATTATATAATGTTAGTTATACAAAATTTTATAAAATCAATAATCTTTATTTTTAACCTGGTTACCAACTCCCAAAGAATACTAAGAACCATAAGAAAGATCAGGGTAGTTAGTTAGTTAGATAAGGTTACTAACACCCAAAGAATATTAAAATATTACAATGGTACAAGTCCAAAAAACGACATAGTTAGTTAGTTAATTAACTTTATTTTAACCTGGTTACGTAAAGGTTATTAATTTAAAATTACAAAAAAAAATAGAGCAATACATGTGCAGAAGACATGCTAGTTATTAATTTAATTACTTGTTTAGTTAGTAACCTTTATTTTAGCCTTGTTATATAACTAATACTAACTAGCTATCAAAGAATTGTAAAATATAACAATAGTACATTACCAAAAAATGAGTAACAAGTTAGTAACCTTTATTTTAACCTGGTTACATAATGGTTACTTTCAAACAAAAACTAAATCATTCTTTTGGCACATGTGAAGAATACTACTAACATGTTAGTTAATTATTTAGTTAGTAACCTTTATTTGATTAACTTCCCAAAGAAAATGTCCAAAAA
This sequence comes from Enteromius fasciolatus, assembly GCA_032361145.1. Lineage (NCBI taxonomy): Eukaryota > Metazoa > Chordata > Actinopteri > Cypriniformes > Cyprinidae > Enteromius > Enteromius fasciolatus. The sequence goes on along the minus strand of JAUMHR010000059.1, from coordinate 16,412,134 downwards.
ACAAATACGTTGGTTAGTTAGTCACATTTATTTTAACCTGGTTAAATACAGGTTACTAACTAAATTTAAAATAATACTAAAACATTACAATGGTGCACGTCCAAAACATGTAACACTGTAACCTTGAAGTAGAAAGACTGAAATAGTATTTTACTGTGTGGATGACCCAAATGTGCAGAATATGACACATGCATACTGTTAAAAAAATAATAATAAATAAATACACTCACTATACTGCAATATGTAGTACACTAACAGAGTTACCTGTGTGCAGATTTGGTCTGCCGCTCTGGGGACAGAGGCTCCGACAGCGTCTCAGCCGTGTCTCCTTCAGTGTACACTAGGGGGCGCCCACAGTCTGTCAGGGTGCTGTCACTCAAACTAGTCCCGAGAGAGAGGCGCTTCAGTATAGAGGCAGCACCTCCCCTGTCCTCCTCCTCCTCTCTCTCCCACAGATACGGCTCCGGTGCGCCCAGGTACTTTGCCAGACGCCGAAGCTCCCGGCGTCTCTGCCTCAGCTGATCCTGAACCAGAATCATCATGGTATCACCGCCCTCATCTTCCCTCTCACTTCCTTCCTCCACATCTGTGAACATGAGCACATCTGATTAGAGGCTGATTCCCAAACAAAGAAAAGAGACATCATTCTGAGTGAGCTATTCTTTAAAGCAGCTCTTGCCTGGTGTCAAGGCGTCTGGCACTATCACGGGTCTCAGTCTTTGCACCAGAGACGTGTATTTATCCCGCAGCGGCACACGAACAGACTCCGTCTCATCAGGAAACACTTTTGCAAGAGTTTCTGCCGTCTATACACGTGTCATAAAACACAAGCTTGGAATAACTGAACAGGTGAGGCACTACAAAGATGTACTTCAATGGTTCACTGATGGATCAGATATGATTATTTCGATTAGATAGTCTTTTTAGACCGACATAATCCCTTAGTATTGTTTGCAAGTTAGTTAGTTGGTAAACTGTCATTAACTAGGTTAAAAATAAAGATTACGAACCAACTAGTTTGCTAACTCCCAAAAAATGCTAAGACATTACAATGTCAAAACATTCCTAGTAATATATTGGTTGGCTAGTTAGTTACTCATTTTTTTTAATCTGGTTATGATGACTTGATAATGGTAACATGATACATAGTAAAAAAGTAAAAAAAAAAAAAACATTACTCGCAAAGAATTCTAAGATGTTACGGTAGTAACTGGCAAAAAACTGCTAAAATGTTAGTTAGTAACCTTTGTTTTTAGCCTGGTAAAATAAAGATGTTAAAATGGTAACTATTATTAACATGCTTGTTTAGTTAATTAGTAACTTTTATTTTAACCTTGTTAAATAAAGATGACCAGTACATTCCTAAACAATACTAAAACAGTACAACCATACATGTTTATTAGTTAGTTGGTTTATTTGTGGTTAACCTTAATCTACCAAGTTAAAAATAAAGATAAGTAACTAACTAACAAAGAATTCTATGGCACTTATCCAAAACACCACTGTCCACTTGTTAATTTGTTAGTTAGTAGCCATTATTTTTAACCTGGTTAAACGAAAGTCACCAACTAACTCCCACAGAACACAAAGACATGACAACGTCCAAAAAATTACTAACACACTAGTTTTAGGTAGTCAGTTAGTAACCTTTATTTAACCCAGTAAAATAAAGGTTCTAACCAACTTCCAAATAAATACTAAAAGTTACTTGGTACTTGCTTATTAACTTACAAAAAGATCATTTTACAGTACAAAGCATTAAGGATCCTAAACGAGTGTATGTTTAGATTAGTGATGCAGATAAATGTGCAGATGTATTTTACCAAATGACTGGGCGGGAGTTCAGACACCAGGCTGAGCACTAAGTCCTGTAGGACTTCCTCTGCATTCAGGAAACGGCAGAAGGGCAGGAGGCGGCGCGCCCAACACAGAGCCTCAACACATAGATGCGACACACTCGTCTCACTGACCTGAGAGACAAAAACATAGACTGACCCACCAGGTGTCGCAGAGATAGCCATACATTCATTCTTTAAACGCACCCGAGTGTCTTTCTCCTGTTGCCTTGCAGCCTGGTACCTTCTACAGGAAACGCTGAGCTGGTCCCTCACATGGAGCATCCAGCAAAGAGCACACAACTCACGGAAACATACTACACAAAGGCAGATAATCACATACATACATGGAGCTTCACATAGACATGTTCTGACAGCTAAATACATTAAACATACTTATGATTTGGGTAGTGACACTTTTCATGTCTTTGCCGGGCCCTGACTGGAAGAACCCACGATGAGCGGAGAATTTCCTCAGTCCATCAGGAATCAATTCTGCTTTGGGTTCGGACGCTTTCTTCCCGATCTACCAACATCAATGACATCCTTAAAACAATATCCAAACTACTACTAACTAGTACTAAATCCAAACAGAAATTCTAAAATATTCAAATGATACTTTTGCGAAAAAAGAAGTTAAAAAAAATTGTTGTTTAATCAATTAGTAACCTTTAGATTGAACCTAGTTATTTACTAACACTTACTAACCTCCAAACAATACTAAGACAATATAATGTAATAATAATACATAATTATAACACATGACCAAGTAACTGCTAACATGTTAGGTAGTTAGAAAGTTAGGAATCTTTATTTTAGCCTGAATAAATTAGTGTTACTAACTCTGGATCTACCAACAGACAGCAATAGTAAGATTACTAAAACTAGTACTAAATGCAAACAGTATTAACTAATGCCCAAAAAACTTCATAGTTGGTTAGTTAGTAACCTTTATATTTAAGCTGGCTAGATAAAGGCTACTAACTCCCAAACAATACTAAGACAGTATAACAGCATATTTCCAAGTAACTGCTAATATGCTGCTTAGTTAATTAGACGGTTAGTAACCTTTATTTTAACTTGATTAAACATATATGATCTAACATTTTTTGCTAGCTGATTGGTTAGTTAGTTAGTTAGTTAGTTAGTTAGTTAACAAGTTAGTAAATAACCTTATATTTAACCTGGTTAGATAAAGGTTACTAACACACAAATAATATTTAGAACACATTCTAGTAACTGCTAACATGTTAGTCAATTTGTTATATTTGTTTAGTTAATTAGTTAGTATCCTATATATTTAACCCGGTTAGATAAAGGTTAGTAATGGCAAAATAATTCTAAGACATTACAATCGTTACATTACAAGAAACTACTAAAAATGTAAGTAGTTGTTTGGTTGATTAGCTAATAAGTAAGTAACCTTTTTAAATATTAACCTGTTTAATCTGGTAAGATAAACGTTACTAACACCAAGATAATACCGAATCATAATAATGGAACATGTCCAAGCAACTCCTAACAAAGCTAGTTAGTAAGCAACCTTCATATTTAACCTGGTTAGATAAAGATTACGGACACCAAGACATTATAATGGCACATGTTGACATAACTGCTAACACAGCTTGGTAGTAAATAGCTTTTATATTTAACCTGGTTAGATAAAGGCTACTGACACCCAGAGAACACTGAACCATTGTAACGGTACATGTCCAAGTAACTGCTGGGTACTTGGGTAAGTAATTGTGAGGTAGACACCTGGGAAACGCACCTTGTGCAGTAAGTGTCTGCAGCGATGAAGGTTGCTGATGTACCACTGCGCCGCGGGCCGAGAGCTGTGTGCCGCTCTGAAGAGCATCAGAACCTTCTGAACCAGTCCAGAAACCTGACAGCGAGACTCTCTCTCCAGAACCAGAGCTGCATCCCTCACAGAGTCCTGAGGAGAAGCAAACACAGCTGAAGATGAGTCCATCACCCTCTTTTTATGCACATTTTGAAGTATAACAATTTCTTGGCTTAGCATATAGTGCCAGTTTATCCGGAAATCACGATTTTCTTCTTTTTGACTCATTGGATTCGCAAATGTTTACTCGTGAGTACAATTCGCACCACAGGATGAAACCCGTCTTGTGCGTGATTCACCTGTGTGTTCGGTGAAGGCTGTGGACAGTACAGAGGAGGAGCAGGCAGGTAGAACACAGGAGGAACCAGAGCAGGAAGTGATGCAGCTCGCTCTTTGGCTGCGTCCAAAAGTCGTGTTAGAGGCTGAGAGATGATGTCCAGCTCCGACATGACAGACGCCTTCAGGATCTCCTGCACAGAGACCTGAACCAGATCTACATCCTCAACACCCACTGTACCTGAAGGAGCAACAAACACACAACATATTACCTGTAGACTGATTATACTTTATTCTCATTTTATTATTCATACTATTACTAAATTTTTATTAGTTATTATTTTAGTTTTATTATTTATTATTTTAGTATTAGTACTTATTTTCGTTAGTAGCCAAGGCAACATTTCTAATTTTCGTTCTAAAATATTTTATAACATTACATGTATTTTTCATTTATTTTAATTAAATACTGCATTTAATGACAATTATTTTCTATTCTTTTTCTATTCTATTATATTATTATATATTATCTATTATTATTTTCTTTATATTATAGCTTTACACCTAATATAATAATTATATATTACAGTATATTGGTAATACTTTACTATAACGTGTCGTTGACATTAGTTAATGTATTAGTTAACACGAACAATGAACACTACATGCATTACAGAGATGTTTGGAGACGTAATGCGCATGTAAATATTATGTTTTGATGTAATTACACTCTGTATCTCATTATTCACCCGGATTATAAATACCACATTTTCACCTGTGTTAGCATCTTCTTCAGACCCAGCCATTCGGCCCAGTAGCATCTCCAGCTGATCCTGAAATATCACTGCAGGCTTCAGCTCGGTGGGAAGGTGCAGTTCTCTCCAACGCAAGCTGAAAACAACGGAAACATCACTGTAGCATCTGAAGCGATCAGAGAACCAAACCTTCATCCTGACAACACACCTGCTGATGTCCAGCGGTCCACTGCAGTAGTGGGTGTAGGCCAGGCCGAGGGCGGAGGCCATCTTCCAGTCTCCCAGCCGAAGCGCCATCCACACGGCCTCAGGCATCAATCCTCCCAGCAGGAGGAGCTCCAGAGCATAATCCACCGTCCACAGCGCCGAGAGCTGCTCAGAGCGCACCGACAGAGAGACGCGAGTCTGACACAACTCTACCACACGTCCACCGGCGTCTGTGAAACATCATACGCTGCTTTATTAGCCATATGACACTCCAACTGTGTTCAGAAAGCAATACTAGCATCATTAAAATAAACTAACTAAATCGTACGTAACACAATATAGAGAACCTGCACACTAACATTATCACCAATGTTATTATAGCCTTATTTATATACTTTTTTTTAGCATTTAGGAACATACTGAATTAGCATTTTCAGTTTTAATTTTAGTTATTAGCAGTGTTGTCAAATGATTAATCGCATCCGAGATAAAAGTTTTTGTTTACATAATGTGTGTGTGTGTGTGTGTGTGTGTGCAGTGTATGTTTATTATGTATATATAAATACACACTCACTCATTATATATTTTGAAAAAATTTTGTGTTTTTTTAAATGTTTATTTTTATATCTATATAATTGATATTATACACAAATATATAATATCTATACAATTTTATTATATATTTCTGCCATTTAATTTAGCTTAAGTTTATTTAAGGTACTCATTAATTATTAATTTTTAATTTTAGTAATTTTAGTACTTTATGACAATGTGAGCTTAAAAATCCTAAATAAAAATTTAGCCGAAATGCTGCACGGCAACTAATGGAAATAGTTTACTTTTCATCTAATATTTGTATTTCAGTGTTAATTCAGTATTATTTATATACCATCATATAAAATTAGACTTTAAAAAGATTTATTTTTATATTTCAGTATTAATGCTATTTTAATTTATTTTTAATTATTTAAAAAAAAAAAAAGCTTTAGTGAGTTAATTTCTTTTAGTTATTTAAAAAAAGTTTAAGTTTAATATCTTCAGTTTTTCTTTTGCATTTTTGTGTTTATATAAGTTTTATGTTATGTTTGTTTGTTGAATGAAATTAAATATATTTCTTTCTAAAGCTACTATTTGTAATGTCTCGATATGTCTTGACTTGATATTTTCTCATTAATAGCTTTAAATATTCTGTGGGTATTTTCACAACCAAATTTAGTTTTTGAGTAATTAGATTAATCACATGCACATCATTAATTAGACTGACAGCCCTGTAAAAAAATTTATTTAAAATATTTTTATTTAAAATACAAATAAATAACAGTTTTAGTTATTGCTTCAGTTAACTACAAGTCACATGACCACATTACATTACTGAATAAACTTAATAAACTTACTTGAATAAATAAAAGAGAGTTTCGTCAAATGAATAATAATCAAATATTTTGCATTTGATGCCACCTTTGCATAAAAATATCTGAACTTTTTGGAGCCAGTCCAAAAACAGATACAATCATTTCAGGTTTATTAGTCACATTAGACATGAAAGACCAAGTGCATTGCATTATGGGACACAGCATCTCATGCAGTGTGCTCTGACTGTACACTCCATTGGTCCAGAAACGAGCTGACCGTGCACAGAAACAGTAACAGTCACGTTTAGTTTGTTGTGAGCTCACCGTGTGGTAAGTGAAGAGGCGGCAGCACGTCCACGTTGTGTGGCGGGAGGATGCAGAGCGGCCGGTTAGTAAAGAACGCAGCCATAAACCTGCCCAGAGACTGAACCACAGCACAGGCCGCTTCACGCCCCGCCGGACCCTCGGACACCAGCTCATCTACAGAGACAAACCTGTTACTGACCGCACAGAACTACCAGCAATACACTACTGCTCAAAGTGTCTCTATTAAAAATTAGTACTTTTATACAACAAGGATGCATTAAACGACCAAAAGTGACAATAAGGACATTTATAATGTCATAAAATATTTTTATTTCAAATAAATGCTGTTCTTTTGAACTCTCTATTCATCTGTACATCCTGAAATATAAAATGTATCAGTTTCCGCAAAAATATTGCGACTGTGTTCGACATATATAATAATCAGAAATCTTTCTTGAGCAGCAAATCAGTATATTAGAAAGATTTATAAAAGAGTCAGGGCTAGAAAACATAACACATAAGAAACTGGTATTATAAATGTAATAATATTGCACAATATTACCGTCCTTACTGTATTTTAGATCAGATAAATGCAGTCTTTGTGACCTCTTAACATAAACCTTACCATTCCAGAAATACTGAGCGCTAAGAGTGCACGCGTATCATTTGCATTAAAGTAAAACAAAGCATCTCCATTTTCGTGATCTTGGTCAAAACAATTAAACCTATAAAATCCGAAGCTAAAAAAAAATATGATTCTACTTTACAATTATTGCTCAGTAAAGTGTGAGGTGGGTTTGCAAATACAATTTAAATAGAGTTTACAGGTTTTCTCTCAGAAAGAGTGTGTGTATACAGGTGAAGAACATTTTGCAAACACCTTGCAGAATTTGCAAAGTGTTAATTATTTTACCAAAATGAGGGGGATTGCATAAAATGTATTTTATTGTTTTTTTAGTACAGACCTGAATATTTCATATAAAAGATGTTAACATATTGTCCACAAGAGAAAATTCATGAAAAATTACCCTGTTCAAAAGTTTTCATTGTCCACTTGGTCGGTTCACAAAAGTAATAATCTACTTCCTACCATCCTCTGCTGGCATCTTCTCTTCCTGTCGACCTGCTCGTGTCTGTAACTGCCGTGCCAGACGGTCACACAGAGCCTGAGCCTCTCGCAGTCGGTACTGGAAGAGCAGCGTGTAGAGAAGAGCCAGACAGCAGCGAGTCTCCAGATAACACGTCCTCGGACCTGCTGAGAGACGCAGGACAGACAGACTGAGTGATGCCGGACATTTAACAGGAGAGTTTGATTAAAAACAGCGACTGACCTCTCTGTCTCTCTGCCCTCAGCTCAGTCCTCCAAACCTGAACACTCTCTGTATACTCTCCTAAAATAAAGTGCTGTTCACCTGAGGATGGACAACAACAGCAACACATTATTATAACATCATGGTAATAACAGATGCTTCTGTTTTTGTTGCTCACCTCTGAAACTTCGCAGTGTGTGGCGCTCCTCGAGGCGGTCTCCGGCTGACTGTAAAGCTTGCTGGATTTGAGGTATAATAGCTGACATCTTCTCAAGATCATTTTTTTCACCTCTGCAGTGACGTAATTCCTCCTGATAGTGCAAAGCCCTTTTGTACACCTCACGCCAAATAACCACCAATCTGACAAAAACACAAGAGATGTCAGGTCAGAGAAAGCGCGCTCTCTCACATTTAAAATAAATAAATGTAAAAAAAAAATATCTAAAAACATAAACAAAAACATTAAATAAATTAATCAAAACTAATAAAAAGTAAATGGAAATAATGGAAACGAAATTACATTAATTAATATGAATTATGTTATTACTAAAAAACTAGAAATTAATGTATTTTCAAGTGTAATTAAAATAATGAATAAATATAAAGAAATAAAATAAACAAAAGGAAAGCAATACATTTAAATGAATCAATTAATTTAAATAAATATTTACCCCCAAAATAAAATGAAACAAACAAATGCTCTAGCACTCTCTATTATTTGATTTATTCTTTATTAATTATTTATTTTTTGTTTTATTATAAAATGAACAAAAGCAAAATAAAGGTCTTTTACACTAGCATGCTATATTCTTTTCTTTTTATGTAAATACTAATTAATTAATGCAAATGTATAAAAATATCTCAAATTAATTATAAATTTATTTTAAAAAAATAATAAATTTGACTAAAAATTATTTTGTTGTTTTAGTATGTTGCTAGGGTGTGTTCTGGGTATATGATATCTGATGAATCATTCATGCTGCAGTTTAACAGGGATTTGATCACATCACTAACACTAACTATGTGCAGCACTAGTTAGGAAAATCTTAAGTATACCAAAAATACCTATTAGAAGGGGCTGTTCCTGTCTCGGCGTCAGAATCAACATCGTCTTGTAACAGTGGGACAGAAAATATGTCAGAGGAATATGTCAGCTGGTCGTCTTTCCCATGATGCCCTGCTCTCGGCGGGAGGCTGTATGTTCGATCGATGCTCTGAGACGCTCTCTGAAGAACGATGAGCACTGCGCTGAAGTTCTGAGAGGAAAGGGTTAAATCGGACGAGGAAGGTGGGAGAAATATATCCACGAAACATCTAGTGAACTCTACGGCGATCCCCAGACAGCCTCGTCCAGCTGTGCGTCCGGCGTCCCACGGGAGGAAGGACAGCAGCGTCCTGAGGGTGTGAAGGGCGTGAGTGACCCACCCGTCTCTGACCCGGAGGAGGCTCAGGAGCCGAGAGACGCAGAGGACGGTGTATCTGAGGAGACGCTTTCTCTGCTGGACCGAGCCCAAAGACACGCCTAGAGCCCAGGCTCTCGTGAGGTTCCTGTGGACCCTGTCCAGATCCTCCTGCAGACCCGAGGACGCCGGCTGAGCGTGAAGAGTGTCAAACATTGACGCAAACTCCAGCTTGCCTCCGTCTTCTGTGTGTGAACAGGTAAACGGACCTTCATCTGAATCACGGTCTTCCTCATCCTAAAGAGACATATCGTACATATTTAAATAATAAAACAACGAAAAAATAATTGAAATAATACTATATCATGTTTTTATATATATATTGCATTAAACATAAATACATTTATATGTAATGTGTGTAAAACTGTTTCATTTTCTACAATTATTGGTAAAAGTAATTTTTAAATAATTTAATTATATGTGTAAATATTTTTAAAATAGTTATTCAAAAAATATATAATAGAAAAACATTTAAATTAATTATAAACAATTTAATTAATTTATAATTTCATTAATTATAAATACTTAATACAATTACAAAAAAAACATAAAATAAAAATTTAATTTAATTATTTATGCGATTGTTATCGCAAAGACAGTGTGTATTTTAATTTTGAATAAATATTGTAAAAAACATACAATATTTATATGCAGTTAAAACTATAACAATGCTTATTTTGTCTGTCACAAAACAGCATTACACAGTATTTTCAGATGATATTACATTATAAAAGTAAAACTTTTTAAAAACAAATATATACACATACATTTAATCACTAAATCATTATAAAAAAGTGAAATATAAAAATACTACTTTATAAAATGTATTAAATATTATATTTGTAATTTCTTTCATTTTTTTATATTTATAATTTATTATATTTATTATATATATTGTATAAGTATAAGTAATTTTTTTTTTTAAATCTAAATGTGTAAACATTTATTTTTTTAAAATACTAAACTTTTTGATTTAATTAAATTGATTTTTTTAACAAATTATTTAAAAACATAATCTGAAAAATCTGTTGGAGGAGGAATATACAACATAACAAATGTAAGAATGTTGATTAAAAGAAGACAAATAATAGGAAAAAATATTAAGTTAAATTAATCATAAATTAATACAATTCTAAAAATATTTAAATAAATATATATTAATGACATTTTTAAAAAATGGCACATTGTCTTTTTAACCGTCACATTTTTTGCTGTCACATCAGCTGACCTGAGTTCTCTCTGTGTATTGTGTGAGGTCTGTTGTCTCCTGCAGGTACAGAGGCAGAGTAGACAGCGGTGGTTCTTTCTCCTTAAGAGCCTGAAGACTTCCTGTGAACTTCAGAGTGGACATAGACTCCAGCCTGGACCTAAACTGAGGCTGAAACACACAGAAGACACTAGTCAACATCATTACAGCATTCAAACACAACACAACTAATAACAGGAAAGAGAAAAGAATAAAAAACACGCAAGAATATAAGAGTGAACTTCTTTTAACATGAACGTTGTGTTTTTGGAAAGCATTTCTTCCAAGAGATGCGATTGCAACAGACTTCCATGTTTTCACAGAAAACCAACGAAAAAGCAGCACAATCGAATAAAAGACCTGTTAAGCACTACTACTGTATGTCTGACATTTCATGTTGCATCATGTTGATGGGCTGAAAGCTGCTGTTTGTTGTTGTTAATAGCTTCATGTGTGCAGCACTCGGAATGAAATTAGTTAAATATTTATTTAACTAGAGGATTAACTTAGAGGATCTTAATTTTTGGTCACATTGCCCAGCCCTAACAGCAACTAGCATGCTGTCCTCTGACCTGAGACGAACACAGGACTCTCCGGACGTGCTCCAGTCCCTGGGCAGCGTCCAACAGGGCGGCGCTCATCAGTCCGGCGGCAGACGGACGCTCACTCATCCTCAGCACCGTCATCATGTAGCCGTCGGACATGATTAGGAAGGGCTGGCGAGGATGCCACGTGACGGAGTAGCGCTGTCTCATGGGGTCACGGAGAGACATGCTAGAGCTGGACACTTCCTGAGACTGCTGAGGCACTGGAGGTCTACAGATGACAGAACATTTGAAATATAAACTTTTTTTACATGCATGGCAGCGTGAATCTGATATAAAGCTTGCATTTGTATTTTTTATAGTGTTGCACATTATATGTGTGAGAGGACATGATGTCTTGTGTCTGCAGTGATGTGATTATTAGGTAAAGATGTCTCACTACTCATGTACTTACACTAAACAAAGAAAGAAAACAAAAACAGAGATGTAAATATGTTGCTTAAAAGAATATTTATTTAATAAGAAAGGTCATTATTTGTGCAAGCAAAATACACATATATAAAATCATTTATTTGAGAATATTTTAGACAATAAATAATGCCAATTACTTTTTTTTATGTTTAAAATAATTATTAAATGTGTTAATGTTTGTCTAATTAAAAAGTATATACAAGGTAAAATGTTATACACTACGTATAAGAATTATAAAAATAAAATAAAGCTTTTTATTAAAAATGAAATAAGAAAAATTTATTGACATTTACTTGACTTTTTTTATTAACAAAAAATATTTTTTAGCATTAATTGTTATTTATAAATAGTTAAAACAATGTCATAAACCTTAAAGATATGGAATTTAAAAAATAAATTAATACATAGGTAAAAATGGATTTGTATATTTAAGAACTACAACATTAAATTAAAACAATTTTTTCTAAATGTTTTTATTTAATGTGTAATTTTCCAAAAATATATTTAAATAATTTTATTAAATGTGTAAATATCTGTATAATAAATTTCAAAACACACATGGAATTAATACAATTATTTTAAAAAAATGATCACTTATTTAAAAAATAACAACAATAATCAATACAAAATGGAAAAAATAAGAAAAAGTAAATGAGAAAAAAAATAAAATACAGACAGTTTAGGAAAGGAAGAAGAACCAGATAAAATGTGTAATGGTCAAAAAAAGTTTTGTGATGGCATTTCTTCCATTAATGTTTCTAAAAGAGTTCAGTATCAACTTCATAAACGAGAGGAAGCAATTAAATCACCTGTAGGTGACCAGTGGGTGCAGAGGCAGGAAGTGGGCGGCACCAAACTCAATGCTGCATCCTGTTGTGGACAGGGAGACGAGTCCACCAAGACGAGCCAGCATCAGCAGAGAGCCTCTCTTCAGCACACAGGCCAGATAAAGCCCTTCTGGTGTCCAGCTCACAGATCCAGCCCAGTACGACCTGCAGGAACACACAGTTACTCTCAGAACACACTGCACCTCGAACCCTGCACACATCTTATTCTTCCAATCATTTATTTAATGCTGCATTATGTTGCTGAACATATTGTGGAAGTTGCTGAGCAAGTTCACTTTTTAATTACTGTGTTTGTGACAAATCTTGAATCTTTTAAATTGCTATTCTCAATATTCAAGTGCTTCGTGACCATAGAGGAGGAAGAAAAAGATGAATACTGATTCTTAAGAATTTTAAAAACCAATAAACCGAAGCCTGTTCATGACACATCCTATGATATTAATCAGATAACTAAGATATAAATCCCTTTCATTCATTCATGTGCAGACAAGGACAGAATTTCCTATAGTTTTCTATAAAGTCCTCATTATAATGCTATGTTTTTGGCAGATTTATGCTATATTTTCATCTACATTATATATATATATATATATATATATATATATAACATGACAAAAACAAAATTACTACAACTATAATAAAATTATTTAAAAGGAAAATATTTAAAAAAAATAATTAAAACTAACGAATTATGCTGTGAAATAAATAATTGCGATTAATCACAACCAAAATAAAAGTTTTTATTTACATAATATGTGTATGTGTACTGCGTTTATTTATTATGTTGTTTTTTTCAGAAAGATGTGTTATGTTTATATATTAAATTTATATATTTATTTATGATATAAATTATATGAATACAAATATAGACGTAAATATTTTAAAAATATATACATGCATATGTCTGTATTTATAAATACATAATAAATATATACAGAACACACTCATATATTATGCAAACAAAAACTTTTATTTTGTATGCTATCGATGGTTTCACAGCACTAATAAAATCTAACACTATACTGATGATACTTAATTAAAGCTGTTCTAGTAAGTGCACACAGACAGTCGATCAGATGGCACCTGACAGAGTTTTTAATCACCCACCTCACATATTTTGCTGGTATATTGAGCGTCTTAACGCCACATCCTCCTAAAACACTGGACACGGTCACAAAGTTCTGAGTGCTGATGAACAGCACCTGTGTGGCCTGAAAACAAACACACATACACACGTTCATCACTGGTCTTGTTCGGATTCACTGCAGCTGGAGGCAGTGCTGAGCTCACCTGCGGATCTTTCTGGTTCAGGACGACAGCTAGTAGTTGACCATCTGGAGAGAACGCTGGGATCAGAGCGCCTCTGGACTTCACCGCTTTACACGGAGGCAGGAGCTGGCTGAGCGGGAATGACTTCGAGATCCAGCGAACACTGAAACCTGCCGAACTGTCAAATCAAAAGCAGAGAACGAGTCCAGGAGATGCAGGAAAACACATAAGTAGCTTGAACGCAGTGCATTGAATCAATGTCTTGTTAAGTCCACAAATGCATTTGTTTATTTAATATAATCGCAACATTTGCTGTAATGTAATCGCATAGGCTGACATCGCGATTGCGATATGATTAATCGTGCAGCGCCATTTCATATCATTAATAACAGTCACCCACCGAAAACAATGCTCTCAAATTAACATAGGTTCAAAAGAGCTGTAAATGATAATAAAAAACACATTTAACAGCATCTGACCTGAGTTTGTCGTCCCACTGGATCTTCAGAAAGCTGACGATGAGCTGCGCTTCAGCGGCGAAGACAAAAGCGCTCAGACACACGTCACCGACAGCCTAGAAACCCCACCAACACAGTCAAATAAAACACATACACACAAACCTAAACCATCTGCACCAGCTCAGCGCTTCTGTAGCATTTACCAGGTTCTTCACAAACACACTGTGAACGGAAGCCTCTTTGTCTTTGCTGGAGGGCAGTTGAATGTTTTCGTGGTCTGATATCTGACTCCAGCGTCCCGGGACTGTGGTGTCCCGCGGGCCGCTCAGATCCTGAGCTGAAGAACATTCCCAGAGGAACACCTGCCCTGTGAGAGCAGCCAGGAAAACTCTGTGAGCGTTCTCCGAAACCAGCAGAGAAAGCCGCGCTACACTCGCTGAACCTTCAGAAGACAAGAATGTGTTAGTCTGAGGATAATTTCCAGATGTACATCAAGAAAAGTCAGACAAATCGGAGATAAAGTGAGTCTGATAACAACAATAAACTTGTTTTATTGTATTATTGCACTGAAACATTACTGAACTGACTTATTGTCCTCTGTAGACCTGCTTTACAGTTAAATTTAGTTTGTTTTATAACTAATGGACACTAAAAGAAGCGTTTAACCAAAAATGAAATTTGGCTGAATATGTACTCTTCCTTAAACTATCCCAAATGTAGAGAAGTCTGTTTTTTCATAAGGTTTGGAGAAATGTGTCTCTGCATCAATGGATGTGAATGGGTGCCGTCAGTATGAGAGTCTGATAAAAACATCAGAATAATCCACACCACTCCAGTCCATCAGTTAACATCTGGAGAAAACAAAATCTGAAACTAATCCAGCATTAAGATGTTTTTAACTCAAATACATAAAGTCTATAAATTCGAATAAATTCTACAATCTATAGCATCTTTTCCTCTAGCCTCTTACATCAAAATTCAGCCACATATCTGTTTTATTGTGATGTTTTTATCAGCTGTTTGGACTCTCATTCTGACGGCACCCATTCACATCCATTGCTGAGCAAGTGATGCAATGCTACATTTCTCCAAATCTGATGAAAAAACAAACTCATCCTAATCTTGAATGACTTTAGGGCGTGTTAGATTTTGGCCGATTTTAATATAAATAATATAGATAGCATTATTTTCTAGCTTATTACCGTGAAGCCACTTAGAAGCATACAGAAACTGACCTTTGATGGATGAAAGCAGCTGATGAACCTCAGGAACAGCGGAGACCATCTTCAGCGAATCCTTGTCTTTGTTCCACAGGAAAAGTTCTCCAGAGACCAGAAGACCCACGAGCCACACGCCTGCAAATAACACACCTGTTAAACACACAGCGCTCCGAGGATTCATCACAAATCTTGAATAGTTTACCGTTCTGAGACGCTGACATGGTCACCACCCTCTGCAGCAGCGGCTGGAGTTTCGGGGTCTTCTTTTTGGTCCGTCCCGAAACCAAATGTATTTCGCTGATCCGATTGTCATCTAACAGGAACACACCCTCTTTGTCCTGAAAGCAAACGATGCTGAGGTGTAACATATATCAGTGTTCGTATGAAACGACAGAAGATGATTAGTAAACGTATGATGATCTCTCACCGTGCCCAGCCAGCAGAATCTGGGCCATGGCTTTCTGCGCTTGATGCTGGACGACAACAAAACCTCCAGCTTCACTTCCATTCTTGAAGAGTTTCAGAGGATGTCCAGACGGCCTGTATCCTACAGCATCCAGCTAAAACAAGCATATATAAAAGGATCAGTGAAATATAATTGCATTCACAGCCTACCAAACATATTAAAAGCAAGATATAAAATCAGGCAGCTTTATTTACTATCAGAACAACCACAAATATAGTTTTTTCTTAGTTTAAGTGTGAGCAAATGCTTATTACTGAATATTAAATATTGAATACTTTGAAATGACATATCAATTAATTGCATTATAATAAAATAAAAACACATAATAGTACACATAAAAACAAACTAGCAGCAAAAATTTTGATAAACATAACTTCAAATGAGCATGACCCAGTCTTTGATATCCAATTTAAAATAATTACATTATTGTAAAAAAAAAAAAAAAAAATCAGTCAGATAAATAAAATCAGAAGCAAAAAAAAAGATATTCAGGTGACTGCTTATAATTAAAAATATCTATAATATTTACTCTAAATAATCTCACATTAATTGCATTTTTATTATTATATAAACATTTATATTAACATTTATTCTATATACCCTACAATAAATTGCATTATTATTATTATTATCATCATCAATTACCAAAATTCATTTGCAGCAGCAGTCAGTCAGATAAATCAAATCAGCAGCAAAATAAATGCTCACAATAACTAATAATAATATTTACTCTAAATACTCTGCACTCGCGTTATTATTATTATTGGTTTTTTTTTTGTTGGTTACCAAATTCATTCGCAGCAGTCAGTCAGCTAAATCAAATCAGCAGCCAAAACACAAGGGATCGAAGTAAAATCTTTTAAAATTAAATTAATTGCGTTATTAATAAAAACCTCAGCTACAGTCAAATAAATCAAATCAAACCAATCAATCAGCAGCAAAAATAAATGATTTAGAACAGCTAAATGACGAGGATAAACATAATTTATTTCGTTTGAGACGCAAGAAAGAAACATTTAATGTAACAAATCTAACTAGCATGATTTTGAACTCTGTCATAAATCAGCAAGTTAACGTTAAAGAGTTATTATCGTGTTCAGAGACCGTTAGCCGCAGCACGTCAAGCTCACACTCGACACACACGCGCTCGAACCGACCCGAACCGAACTCTGTACCAATGTTAAAGCGTCTTTATACTCTACCATCATCCCATGACTTTAATAAACACATTCCGCCTCGGTTTATTTCGTTGTTTTTCGAATCTCCCTCCACTTCCGCTTTTCCAAACAGCGAACGCAATTCCCATGATTCCCGCGGCGTTGCCATGGAAGCCGACGCGGACGAGCGCATCCAGCGAGCATGCGCCTTCAGAGGGTGCATCTCCTCTTAAAGGGAATTCGCTATATATAAATATATATCTGTGTATCTATATATATTTGGGGTCAGTAAAATGTAGCGGTTTTAAAGATGTCATTTATTCCTGTGATAGAAAGCTTTAGGTCTTCAGTGTCACATGATCCTTTCAGAACTCATTCTAATATGCTGATTTATTACTAGAATTGTCAATGTTGGAAACAGTTGTGCAGACAAATATATTTTTTTTCTTCTCGGGATTTTTTGATGAATAGCAAGTAAAAAAAACAACATAATTTTTTACTAAATATAAAACATTTGACTTTTTTGTTCATTTTATAGATCCTTGGTTAATAAAAGTATTAGTTTCTTTCAAAGAAGAAAGAATGAAAATGTTCTGATCCCAAACTTTTGAACAGTAGCGAAACAGTAAACTACTGTAACAGCTGCTTCTCTTTTTAATATTTTAATGATCAAAGAATCCTAAAAAAACTATTAAGCGGCTCAGCTGTTTCCAACACTGATAATAAAACATCAGCATATTAGAATGATGTCTGAAAGGATCAGTGGTGATCAGTTCGTTACTGTACTTAAGTAGCCTACATTTTTCTGTACTTTCTGTAAGTATCTGTACTTTAAAAGTTGCTAAAAATAAAACTACTCCGGTACTTTACTTCATTCCTAAGCAAAGGATCGTACTTTTTACTTCACTACATTTCATAAAACATATTGTTACTCGTATATCACGTGCTCCGAGCGAGACGCAGACGAGCGATTCTTTAACAAACT
>JAUMHR010000059.1:16365225-16380149 GCA_032361145.1 Enteromius fasciolatus | reverse complement strand
ACCGTGTATATTTATTATTTATATATAAAGACAGACACATACAGCATATATTTATTTACATGTGTATATATATATATATATATATATATATATATATAGGCCTACATAATTACGTAAATACATACATGCATAAAACCTTGAGACATTATACAAATAAGGTCCTAATTACTTAATATATAATCTCAAAGAAGTGCTAAAGTCTGATTTTGAGAATTTTTAATCAGATTTGGGGAGGGGGGGTTATGTGACAACCTGGCAACCCTGGTCCTAGCGCACTATAGATCAGAACCGCTCCTAAACCACAGTATCCCGACAGAGATCGGGTCGCTCCGATGATCGGCGCGGTACATCGCTCATGACTGCGGCGCGTTGACGCTCGACGCCACACCCTGCGCGCGCAGCTCTGACTCACGACGACGCGTTTCATCCTGCGCACATTCATCGCTCACACGAACCGCGGACCACAGCCATGGCAGGTGAGACCTTCAGCTTTTAATCTGCGCGAAAACAGCGCGTCGGGATGAGCCTCGGATGAGAGAGCATCTGTGTGTTTGTCTGTTTACAGAATCCGAGACGCGTCAGAGGCTGCTGCGCAACGTCAAGAAGGAGGTGGGAGATTCTCCGCCCGTGTCTCATTGTTTATCAGTTATTGAGCAGATGATCGATAGAAGCTGTCGATCACCAAATCTGATCGTAATGACTGGGGCTGCAGGTGCTAAATGTGCCACACACACACACACACACAGAGGCACGCGCGCGCGCACGCACACACACACTGATTATGATAATATCTCAGCACACATCTGCTCATTAGACTGTCGTGCACTGTGTGTTTTGTCAAGAAGAGCGTCTAAACAAGGTCATTCTGGTCTGTCCTCTCAGTGTCATCAGCCATTTGCTTTCTTCAGGAGCTCAGCGTGATGAAGATGTGTCATATTGTTTTTTTCTCGAACTGTGCTTGTACTCAGATAATAGTAAAAATCATGGTTGTTGTGACATGTATTTCTTATATCATCTCTGACCCAGTCATAAATCACATTTACAGTGCTGATTAAGAGTATAATCATCTCAAATCTGTGCTGTTTGCAGTAAAGTACCATGATAATACTCTGGAACACAATATAATTGTATAATATAAGTATCAATACATAAATATGTATAATAATAGTAATATGTGAATATGTAAATGAAAACATTGAGTGCTATTGCTAGAAAACATGATAATATTCTGGGACACAGTATAACTAGCCTATTAATATGTATAATAATAGTAATATGTAAATATTAAGTCATTATATAATTATATTACTCGTAATAAGTTATAATACAATATGGCAAAACAATTTGTAAATACACAAATATACAAATATTTTTTTTAAACTTGAGTTGCTGTAGTTTATTAAAATATAACTGACTATTAAATATACAAATAAAATATTTATAATGTCATGTAAAATAATAAAGTATATAACTAATAATGCAGAATATTAAATAAAAAACTTATTTTTAATAATATAACAATATAAGTAATAATATTGTTCAAAAAATAAACTTATGTAAATAAATCACTATATAAATAAAATTTAAATTTATAAAGTATTTTTAATCAAAAGTAATAATTTAAATTTTAAACTTGGCGGTTAATTGTAAATTCTACATAAAAATGTATATTAGTGCTGTCAAATGATTATTCGCATCCAAAATAAAGGTTTTTAAAATAAATAAAAATAAATATATTCAGTACACACACATATATTATGTAAACAAAACCTTTTATTTTGGATGCGATTAATCGTTTGACAGCACTAATATAGCCTCTATATATATATATATATATTTATAGATTTAAGTGCCATTTCTGAAGCACCAGCGCCACCTATTGGAAATAGTCAAACACTGATCGATCAACTGATCAAATACTTGTAATGAAAAGAAGCTGAAATGGGATGCATTACAGATGGGAGCATTTCTGTGGTTCAGAGAGAAGAGCATTGTGTTTACAACAGATTCTCAGGATGAACTGATCGAATATGAACCTCGAATGCAATGAATATAAGCATCTGTCAAATGCAGGAACGTAAACGTAATAACTTTTTTTGTGCTTTAATCTAGAAGTGATAATCCTTATATGTGATCTAGTCATAAGGGTCAGTTTTTTGATTCATGCAACATCTGAAAGCTGAATGAATAACCTTTCCACTGATGTCTGGTTTGTAAGGAGAGGACAGCATTTGAATAGATACAAGAACCTAGAATCTGAGGAGCAGAAACCTCTAAATATTGTGAAAATCTCCTTTAAAGTTGTTCAAATGAAGTTCTTAGCAATGCATATTACTGATCAGAAACGTTTTGATATATAAATATATATATAAATGTTTTATTTAAATTTTATAGATCAGATAGTTGTCATTGCAACATTTTTCAACTAAAACTGAAATAAAAACTAGATGCATTAAAAAATAATAATAATATAAATAAGGAACCACATCACAAAATTACTGAACGATTAACTAAAATTGAAAAAATAAAACTAATGAGCTGCGGATTGAAACGGCAGAATGCTTCGTGCAGGTGTTGAGTCTCTGACTCTTGAGTCAGAGAGTGAAAGTGCTGTGATCGGAGCACATATGTCCTGCACACGCTACACACTCATTATGAGACTCAGAGAAAACAAGCTGTGAGTAAGAGAGTGTGTTCATGACTCAGTGTCGAGCTCGGAACACCTTCAGATTCTCAGATATTGCTTTCCTTTTTGGACTTTCAGGTCAAGCAGATCATGGAGGAGGCCGTGACTCGCAAGTTTGTGCATGAAGACAGCAGTCACATCTTCTCTTTCTGCGGTAAGAGGATCTTTCCTTAAAAAAAATGAAAATGAATAAATAATAATAAATATTATTATTATTGTTTTGTGAATTAAAATTAATTACTAAATGTAATTATTTAGATTACAATTTTTATTGTTGTTAGTAATAAAAATGTGAATCTCAAATCTTGTCAATTTGTGGATTGTGTCTGTAACACAATCTTTTTCATAAGAGTATCTTTAGAGTATACATAAAAATAATACTTCTCATTAGTATTTTGAAGTAGCGTTTATTTTTTAAGACCTTCCATTTTCAATTCAATTTTTAGTAATTAAGTAATTAATAAATACATTAACTTTGTCATGTACATTACTATTCCAGTCCCTCCAGAAGTTGTCATGACAGAAATATATATATATATATATATATATAGTATCAGGTTGCCAATGGTATTTTAATCCTTGATACACTATTATAGTTTATATTAATATTTTGTTATAGTTTCTAATAATATACTCAGATTTTAGTTTTTTTTCTGTTTTCATTTTAATTTTAGTTTAATTTTGTATTATATATGTATATATATATATCATTTTTAGTAGTTATTTTAGTTTTTATACACTTTCATTGCAATTTTAGGATTAGTTATTAAATATAGAATTGGAAAAAAAAACTATATTAAACCAATAAATTGTATATTAAGTTGAGAAAAACTCTTGGCAAATACCTAAAATGGTATTTGCCATTTCAAAACGAAAATGTAACAGTATTAAAACAAAAGTTTTGAAATGGATTTAATTTAGTCTTTATTGACCATAATAACCCTGCAGGTTTTTTGCACTAACCCTGCACATTTTAAACAGAACTAAAGTTTTTAACAGTTTAACTGTTTTTCCATAATAATCTTTCTTTTTTTTTTAAACTTACATTTTTCGCATATAAAGCAAGCACTAGTGTGTGTGTGTGTCAGTATGGTGAGTGGGCTGCTGAAAGGACACCTAATGACTCGTCTGACTGATGGCACACACACATCATATCCGTTTGTCAAACCACCTCCAGCTCACAGTCTGTTGACATGTGTGTGTGTGTGTGTGTACATCTGGTATTTATCACGTTATGGGGACCAATTGTCCAAATAAAGATAGGAATACCAGTAAAGTTTGACCTTGTGGGGACATTATTTTGGAAATAGTCAGATCTGTGGTGTTGGTGCAGGTGTGGTGGAAGCGTGTGTTCTTCACGGCCTGAAGCGAAGAGCCGCTGGATTCCTGCGCAGCAACAAGCTGGCGGCTCTCTTCATGAAGGTGGGGAAGATGTTTCCGCCGGCTGAGGAACTCTGCAGAAAAGTTCAAGAACTGGAGCAAATCATCGAGAACAAGTGAGAAACAATACTCATGTGCTCATGTACAATACCAGGGATTTCTTGGTATGTTCCCTTTTCTTATAAAAATAAAATATATTTAATAAAAAATAATAACATTATTATTATTATTATTATTACTATTATTATTATAAAGGATGTTATTATATTAGTTTTAATCAATTTTTATTACTATTATTATTATAAAGGATGTTATTATATTAATTTTAATTAATTTTTATTACTATTATTATTATAAAGGATGTTATTATATTAATTTTAATTAATTATTATTACTATCATAAAGGATCTTATGTTAATTTTAATCAGTTATTATTATTATTATAAAGGATGTTATATTATTTGTACTCAATTATTAATATTATTATTATAAAATATGTTATATTATTTATAATGAAAATAATAATCAAATGATCAATTATTAATATTATTTTTATTGTTATAAGACTAAGGTCTAACATTTCTGGCATTATCCTTTGTTCTTTGTCTATTCCTTTTCTTTAGAAAGGTGCTATATAAATGAAACAATGAAAATAATAGTAATCATAATAATTTTAACAATAATGAATAATAAAAATATTATCATCATTGTTTATTATATTAAAAATATAATTACATATAATTTTATTCACTTGTTATTCACATATTATTATTTTGTGAATTGTTAGTAATGTAATGTATATTTATTTACATTTTATTATTATTATTATTATTGTTGTTAGCAATAATTATATTTTTGAGTATTACGTATGCAGAGTAAATAGGGTGAATTATTCAGATTTTCATTAAGTGATTTGAACTTTCACAACACAAGACAAAACCAGGGTCAGATGAGTCAAGAGAGCGTCCGGAAACAGCCCCGTCCTCCAAACCTGTCTCCTCTGGCCATCAAACACCTGTGGATCCGCACAGCGCTCACAGAGAAGCTGCTGGACAAAATCGTCCTGTATTTGGTGGAGAACAGCAGGTGAGGAATTTATTTGTGACAGGATACAGACTGTATTCTGGAGTCAAAGACTAGAGCACACTGTGTTCATGTTTATGTTGCATGTTAAATTCAGCGGCATTCAGTTCGCAAATAAAAACTTCTTTTGCTTACTCAGTCCAGCTTTGTGTAGAGCCCGACCGATAAAGGATTTTGAAGGCCGATACCGATACAAATATTTGTTGGTTTTAAAATACGATATTCCGATATAATGGCCGACATTTTTTCGTAATGACAAAACATTAACAGATTTCCCTAACTTAATTAGTTATTTGTAGTTATTAAGAGTAGAGTTTTAACTAACACAATATGATAATGCATTTTAAAAAGAAACTTGTTTCTTTATTGTCACAACAGAACAGAAGAACATCAAAATATATTAAAGTTCTGATGAATAAAATGTATAAAAATACAAACTTAAGATATTAAACGTAAAGTCCTTTGAACAGAAACACAAACACAACAACAACCAAATCAAAGTTACCAGTAAGGGTGTTTTGTCCATTTTTATTTTATTTTTAAAATATTAATTTATCGGCCATTATAAATGCAGATACCGATAGTTTGGAAAATGCCTAATATCGGCCGATAATTTCAGCCTGCCGATATATCGGTCGGGCTCTAGTTTTGTTTATATGTATCATAGTTCATGGGCAGATATAAAGGGACTCTTACAGTTAGTTTGTTACACTAGAAATGGAAAACATGCAAACTAGGCAGTAGTATGTTACTGTGAGCACAGATTCTTTTGAATGAATGAAATTAAACTGAGCTGTTTTTATTCATATTTCAGCAAGTTTTATGAAAGAGAAGCTCTTCTGAGAGATCCAGTTGACGGCCCAATCCTCGCATCTTTGCTTGGTATCAGTTTTTTTAAGCATTCGTGTCTTGTAGTTTTTTTTAAAAAACAGTAGATTATATACACGCTACTATTCAGTTTGGGATTTTTAAAAGAAGTCTCTTCTGCTCACCAAGGCTGCATCTTTTTATGTAGTACAAATTGTGAAATATTCTTACTAATGCTGTTCTCCATGTGAATATGAGTTAAACTGTAATTTATTTCTGTGATGTTCAGCTGAATTCTCAGCATCATTACTCCAGTCCAGCGTCACATGATCTTCAGAAATCATAATAATATACTGATTTACTGTTCAACAAACATTTCTGATTATTATCAATGCTGAAAACAGTTGTGCTGCACAATATTTTTGTGAAAACTGTGATGGATTTTAATTTTCAGGATTTACAGATGAATAGAAAGTTCAAAAGAACAGAATTTATTTGAAACAGAAAACTTTTATACCTTGATAAATGTCACTTTTGATCAACATAACATCTCCTTGATTAATACAAATCTGAATTTTTTTTCATAAAAAACCAAGTACTGACCCCAGACTTTTGACGTAGTAGTAGTTTAAATTAGTAGTTACAAAAATAATATTGTAGAAAATATATATTGCTGTATACATATATATAATTATATATTTATAAAAAAAATTAATTGTATATTTATTTAGTGCTGTCAAACGATTTATCATGATTAATCCCATTCAAAATAAAAGTTTTTGTTTACATAATATACAGTATATGTGTGTATATTTATGATCCATATAAAAATACACACGCAGAGTATATATTTATACATCAATGTAACATTTGTCTTAAAAACGTACATGTATGTGTTTATATATACACAAACATATATACATTATGTAAACAAAAACCTTTATTTTGGATGCGATAAATTGCAATTAATCGTTTGACAGCACTAATATTTTTGTATAACTGGTATGTTATGATCATGTTTCGTTCAGTCGGTCCCTGTGCTTTGGAGTACACAAAAGCGAAGACGGCCAATCATTTCTGGACGGATCCGTCGGCTGATGAACTGGTGCAGAGACACCGCATTCACAGCGGACACTGCCGCCAGGACTCACCCACAAAACGCCCGGCTCTCGTAAGACACCCTGCTCTTACACCCTTTTCAACTGCTTTGACATTAAAGTGCCACTATTATTCCATTTTTAAGGCTCTTAATATTGTTTTACGAGTCTCCTACAACAGCTTTACATGCATGCAAAGTGAAAAAAACGCTTTTGTTTTCTCAAAATATGCATTTAATATCAATATCGGTTCTCGAACGATTCATTTGAAGCAGTTCAAAGATTCAGACTCTTTAAACCCCTCCTTTCTGTGAGCCAACTCTGCTCTGATTGGTCAGATGGCCGGTCTGTTGTGATTGGTATAACGATGTGAGCATCTTAATACGATCAGACAGATGTTTTTAGCAGGTACCAGCTTTAATGGTGTAGCTCTGTTCTGGAAAAGGGGGCGGGGATCAGAAGCTCATTTGCATTTAAAGGAACAGGCACAGAAAACTTCCACTCAAAATAGGCATTTTCAAAATTATCAATCACTAACACACTCAGCAAACTATCGTCTAATTATGGTTATGGATGAAGTCCTTTGTGCTGTTTTAGATCCAGAAGAGGCAGTCGAGTGGCAGTATGGATGACCGGCCGTCTCTGTGGGCGAGGGATTACGTCGAATCTCTTCATCAAAACTCTAGAGCCACGCTGCTCTTCGGGAAAAACAACGTCCTGGTGCAGCCGGTAAATCTTACTCAGTGTGTGATGATGCTGTGGCGCTTTAATTAAAGTGATAATGCCAATAAATCTCATGCGGCCTTTCAGACAGACGACATGGAAGCTATCCCAGGATACCTGTCTCTTCACCAGACGGCCGATCTGATGACGCTGAAGTGGACACCGAACCAGCTGATGAACGGAAACATGGGGGAGCTAGATTATGAGAAAAGGTGAGGGGGGTTATGATTGTGACGTCTGCTTTGTGAGAATGATTTCAAATCAAATCTGATTTCTCCACAGTGTATACTGGGATTTCGCCATGACCATTCGTCTGGAGGAGATCGTCTATTTGCACTGCCATCAGCAAGGTGAACATTTCAAAATAAATAAATAAATACAAATCTCATTTTAAATGTCTGAATGAACACAGTACTGAATTACTTCAAAACCAACTAAAATGGCCATTAAGTATATTTTAGTTTCTTTGTTTTGCAGGACAGAACATCATCTTAATTGTTATTTTAGTGTTTTTGAGAATATGGTTTTTATTTTGACTTTTTATAATTTTTAATACATCATTTTTATTGTTTATTTATTTATTTTAAATTTTTTCAAGGCAAAAAATCCTTTAATCTCGAGATTAAAGTAGTTAAAATTTGAGATTTTGTTTTATTTTTAGAAAGATAAAATGTTGAGATTAAATTCATTAAATTTATTTATTTTTTTAAAGATAAATCTAATTATTTTAAAATCTAATATTCTTTCTAATATTGAATTATTTTTAATATTTAAAATGTAGTTTTGGTTGAGCATCATATTTGATTTGTCAGGCTTTTATGGCTCATATAATATGATAAAATTAGAAAAATGTTTTATTTAAAACAAATGAGCAAAAATATGCAATTTGGTGCAGAAGCTGATATTTTTTTTATAATTGCACTAAAAGAGCTTTCACTGAATAAGAAGTTATGCACTAGACTGAGTGAGGCAGCAAAGTTGTCATCTTTTTTGCATATCAAATATGATACAGTAGCTTTATAGGCTCAAAGGAATATTTCTGATGTCTGTGTGCAGTGGACAGCGGTGGGACTGTGGTTTTGGTCAGTCAGGACGGGATCCAGAGGCCTCCGTTTCGTTTTCCTAAAGGTGGTCACCTGCTGCAGTTCCTCACGTGTCTGGAGACGGGCCTGCTTCCTCACGGACAGCTGGATCCTCCGCTCTGGTCCCAGAGAGGAAAGGTTTGTCTTTCTTCAGGAGTCAGAATAACAAACGCTGGTTCTGGAGATCATTCTGTGTCCTTCCTCAGGGAAAAGTGTTTCCAAAGCTGCGTAAAAGGAGTCCGCATGGATCCTGCGAGTCGTTCTCGGACAAAGATGAAGACGAGGCCACCGATTATGTGTTTCGGATCATATATCCTGGCAGTCAGGAGTTCGGTATGTTAAAGTCGATCTGCTAGTGTTAAGATGCTCACATAAATGGAAAAATTAAATAAAAACAAAAATGTAACTAACACAGTCCTGAATTGCTTCAAAACAAACTAAAATTGAAATAAAACGACGATAATAACTCAGTAAATAACAAGTCTTCAGCGCCCTCTACTGGCCAAATTCATAGCATGCTATTAACGACAGTTTGCATGAAATATTATTGTAAATATACATATCTACAACAGTATAAATATATATATATATATAGTACATTTTAGTTGCTTTAGATTGATATGAGTGGCGAATTTGTATATTTTTGTCGTTTTTCTTTCATAGTATGAAAATTAATTTTTTGGTATAAAAGACAAAAGCATCCAACATAAAGAAAAATCACCCTTTTTCCTGTTTTGTGTACACATTTTCATTACGACTATATTATTATATATTATATTCCTATACAATATGTGTGTGTGTCCGTATATATATATATAAACACATATACTAGTGCTGTCAATGATTAATTGCATTTTTGTTTACATGAGTGTATATTTATTATTTATATATAAATAAACACACACATACAGTATGTATGTATTTACATTCATATAATTTATATCATATACAAATATTTAATATTTAACATCACATGTAAACCTCAAGGAAATTATTAACCCTTTAATGCATACAGTCGGGACATCATGCGTGTTTGTGTATATCTATATAAAAACTCTTGGGTAAAAGCATGATGCAAATCATGTTTTATTTTTCGTATTCACCTGACTGCTCTCTGAAGCATGATGACCGTAGTCGTGAATATGATGCTAATAGTTTCCTCCGTGTTGCAGTGGCTCCGGAGCTGATGGACCAGACGGTGAACATGTGGCAGCCCACACCGAGGAAGTCGTCTTGCTCCTCCTGTTCACAGAACGGCTCGTCCGACAGCGGCCTTCCCAACGGATGCAACCATGACAGGCTAGTCTCAGTCTGTGTTGTGAAATAAGGGGTCACGACATGATCATTTCGCCATTTATTATTACATTTTCGTGTCTTTAGCGACCTGGACCTATATATCCAGCACAGATGGTTCTCTAACTCTCTTGATATTGTAAGAACAACTACAGAAGAGTAAAATAAAAACACAGCAGTATACTTCATTATACACATCTCTGTGTTCACCAAACCCATCTTTAGTGTCTGCTGCTTAAATAGCTCAATTATCTTTTGCTGCACATCATGAATATTATAAATCTAGATGTATTTGTCATGCGTCTGTGTGTGAAACAGGGCTCCGCTGAAGCTGCTCTGTGAGACCATGAAGCACCAGATCATCTCCCGGGCTTTCTATGGCTGTACGTATCACGTCAGACTCATGGTCTGCTGCTGCACTTGTGCTGGTTCTCATAACGTGATGTGTGTTTTTAAGGGCTGGCGTACTGCCGTCACCTGTCCACCGTCCGCACGCACCTGTCTGCTCTGGTGAACCCCACCATCATTGAGCCCGACATCCCCTATGATGCCAAAGACGGTCTGTCCACGGAGGTGTGGAAGACTTTTCTGCTGGACAGCACTGTATGTCACCTTCACTACCTAGTGCACTTCATCTATAGCCTCTTGATGTTTCATTAATGATCAGTTGTAATGTTTTGTACAGCAGGGATATCATAGTGAACAAACTCTTATCTGAAATAATTAACGTGAACTAAAATGCAGTGTATATATATATATATATAAATATGTTTTGACTAGTAGCCAAGGAAAGTAATGTTTGAGATCATATTAAGATCTCTGGTTTTATTTAAAATTTAATATACCTTTCTTTTTAATAATTTATCATTTTTTTATTTTAATAAACTGCTATTCATTCACTTTAACAAATATTTCAATAATTAATAATTGAGTATATTTGTTCAAAAATATCAAAACATTCTAAATAACAACTTCAAAGCTGCTAAATAATTCCTAATGAAAACTTAATGATACCATTACCATCAAAACAGTCATATTTCATTGATACATAAATATCACCATGAAAACGTATTCCATATATTAATAATATATATATAAATATATATATAATACCTCAGTGGGTACTATTATACACAAATGCATAATAATACCTCAGAATTGTCAACATATTAACTATAAAAGATGATACTGTATGTTATCATAAAGGCATATTCTAAATATTATTTAAAAATATAATAATATCTTAGTGATATGTAATCATTAAACAATGGTCAATCTATACAAAAAACTATTATAATAGTATCTCAATTATACTTTTACCGTCAAAACAAAAATCTATAATAGTATCTCAGTGAAATTATATGCAACCATATTCAAAATATTAAAAACTATAATTAACACAGCTATAATTTAGTTTAAACATTAAAAATATTAATTAGACGTGTATTTAAAAAACAAATGATAAAATAGCATCATAACACTGTTACTGTAAAAAGCATTGAAAAAATATAAATAAAAATTCAAATAGTATCAAAATGATAACATATTCAGAATTATTATAAAAAAACACAGTTTCTGAGTGATACTATATGTAACCATAAAAACATCAAAACACAAATATCAGTAATCATAAGAGCATATTTACAATATGAATAGAACTATAATAGAGTCTGGATAATTCTATATGTTCTCAAAAGCTCTAATATGTGGTTGGGTGTAATATAAGAGCTCTGTGCAGGCGTACGAGGAGGAGGAGCTGCTCCGGCTGGTGTATTACGGTGGAGTGGCGCCGTCTCTGCGTAAGGAGGTCTGGCCCTTTCTTCTGGGACACTATCACTTCAGCATGAGCTTCACGGAGCGCAAAGAGGTGAGCAGAAGTCAGGAGCGCAGCTAGGGTTGTCTGGCACAGAATTTGTACTTCTCGACAATCCTAAACCCTGCCGTCCTCTAGGGATGCACCCAATGTTCGGCCGAAAATAGCAACAAAAAAAATTGGGGTGTTTCGAACACAGTGTTCAGATTGGAATTTGTAATATTTTTCAGTGTTTCTGCTCAACATCTATTTGTACAGTAACAAATACATACCTGATTCAAGAAGGGGGGTTCAAAAATGTCCAAAAATTGTTTTCCCAACTTATTTAATTTAAGTTCAATTGTTTTTTATTGGTATAGTTATAGGTACATGTTTTAAAAAAAATAATAATAAAAAATATTGTTAAGTAAATATTTTCAATTAGTTTGGTAATGAATTTCTTTTGTTTGAAAAGCTGGACAAAGCAATAAAAATATTTTGTTTATTTAATTTATTCAGTGGTGAAAAAGATATAACTCGGTTTTCTGTGCAATGTTTCATTTTGTTCGGTTTCGGCCAAGAATTTTAATTTGGGTGCATCCCTGCCGTTCCCTACAGGTGGATGAGCAGGTCCGAGCCTGTTATGAGCAGACCATGAGCGAGTGGCTGGGATGTGAAGCTATCGTGCGTCAGCGGGAGAAGGAGCAGCACGCCGCCGCTCTGGCTAAATGTGCATCGGGCGCTAGTGTGGACCACGGCTCGCGCCAGGACTCCACCATCAGCACAGATGTAAGGACCCAGCTCGAGTCGTCGGTAGTGTTTGCATGCAGGTTTACTGACTGCTGCTGTGTTTCTCTCTGCAGTCGTCTCAGAGTAGCAGCTCTGAGAAACAGAGTCACGCCGAAACACACAGCGACTCCAACAGCAGCACTCAGGTTAAAACACAGCCTACGACATCACTCAGATTATTCATGCCTGCTTTAACTTAGTCACAGATGATTCTCCTAAACACAGATGAGTACAACAAAATGAATACAGAGTTGTAAAATTAATGCTCATGTGATCTTTGAATTGGGTGAGAAATATTCAGTGAGATACTTTTAAATTTAATTACAAGTAAAAAATACATTTACATTTTTATTAATTAATATTTAATTATTAAATTATTTAATTGAAGCAAAAATGTTATTTAATTATTAATAACTCAATAATCAATAAATGTAATAATTACAAAAAAAGTCTAAAAAGTGTTTGTCTTCATCTTTCATAATTGTGTTAATAATAATAATAATAATAATAACAATATTCATCTGCTTCAAGTGAGCAGGGATAAAATATTATCATAACCTTTTATTTCACATTTCACAATTAAATTACATTTAATATTTGTTACAAATATTTAATAATAAATAATTCATTAATTTTAAAGTAATTATTAATAACGGTCAATAATAATATTTATTGTAATAATAATATTTAACTTGTCTTAATCTCTCAAAATTGTGTTAATAATATAACTATTTATAAGATAATAAGTGAGCAGGGATAAAATAATGTTAACCAATAATATCATAACCCAACATTTGATATTTCACAAATCTAATTTAATTAAATGTAATATTACTTGTATAACAATATTACTTGTTATTATTTTTATTTAAATTATCTTTAAAAAAACATTCCAATGAAAAAAAAGCTTATCTGCATAATCTTTCATCAAAACATAAATTTTACATGTTATATTTTTTATAATTATATTGTTAAAGCATAAAAAAAAATATATGAGACCAATAACTTCATAACCAGATATTTTACATATAACATATACTGCTTTAAAATAAGAAGAAATATAAACACTGATTCACTTGTAAGTATAGATATAATCTTTTGAAATTAATGAGACACACACTTTTCAATGAAAAAAATAAACAATTTTCATAAATCATCATCTTAAATTTTCACCAAAATTTTGTTTTTACATTTTTGATATACTTTCACTGCTCACATAATCATTATAGTTTTATGAACTTTATGAACATATTTGGACAAAATAATATTAACCAGTAATATCATAACATGATATTTGTGAAACTCATAATTCATAAATCCTACATGACTGAGCTGGTCTGAGGTTGAGTTTCCTTCTTCTGTCTATGTCTCCATCTGCAGGTGTTTGGCTCTGTAGACGAGGTGGACCCAATCGAATCTGAGCCCAAACCCAAAGACGAGAAACCGCAGCCCAAAATCCCAAACGGCACTCTGCCCAACTGCACCAGTTCTCCAGACTCCGGACACCCGTCGTCCCGTAACTTCTCCGTGACCTCAGCACTCTCAGACTGCTCTCCCAGCACAGAGGACACGTCCACGCAAGAGTCGAGCCTCAAAACCACAGGCCGAGAGCCAGCGCCAGGAGAACCGACGGATGAGAAGACCAAAGAGGAGCGAGCGGAAAACTGCAACATTGCTCAGAACACAGTCAAAGAAGACAAAGCCCAGACTTTGAATTCGGGAGAAGACAAGTCGCAGATTTTAAATTCAGAAAAGGACAAAGCCCAGACTTTAAATTCGGGAGAAGACAAGGCCCAGACTTTGAATTCGGGAGAAGACAAGGCCCAGACTTTGAATTCGGGAGAAGACAGGGCCCACATTTTGAATTCAGAAAAGGACAAGGCACAGATTTTGAATTCAGAAAAGGACAAGGCGCAGATTTTGAATTTGGGAGAAAACAAAGCCCAGATTTTGAATTTGGGAGAAGACAAGGCCCAGAATTTGAATTCAAAAAAGGACAAGGCGCAGATTTTGAATTCGGGAGAAGACAAGGCGCAGATTTTGAATTCAGAAAAGGACAAGGCCCAGATTTTAAATTCGGGAGAAGACAAGGCCCAGATTTTGAATTCAGAAAAGGACAAGGCCCAGATTTTGAATTCGGGAGAAGACAAGGCCCAGATTTTGAATTCGGGAGAAGACAAGGCCCAGATTTT
>JAUMHR010000059.1:16326966-16344020 GCA_032361145.1 Enteromius fasciolatus | reverse complement strand
TTTTCAATAATAACATTGTGCACACAACATCGTTTTCAAAAAACTTGTCATTTATATCAACCCGCATAAATACGCCGCAATAATATTGAGAATAATAATACCTATGCCAAACCTATGTAACATTAAATAGGGCGCTCACATGGCGTAAAGCATTTTCTGGCGCATAACCAAACCACAGAGATATACCTGCTTCTTCCCTTTGTGTAAACAGGGCCTTAAACTCACGATGAGACAGACAGTAAAATGATGTGAACACAACAAGAGACCGTACTGCTGAGGTGTTGTTGAAAAAAATGAATGTTAATCACTCATTCTTTGTAGATTGATCTTTCAGAGGGGCATATAAAACAGCATTTTCTTCACTTGATGTAATCGATGTGGAGCTTGTACTGTTTGGGGGCTGGGCAAGCTGTTTGCGACGTATAACGTGGGCGTTATTATGCAAAATATGTTACCTAGTGAAGTGGCTCAGTTACAGAGAAAGATTCAAATTGCTGACGACTCCTTTAGGCGAATGTGAGTCGAGTTTTTGATAGACAATAACTTTATTTATCGTGCACTGTCAATGTCACAACTTAAATGCAGATAGTTTATGTTCACATACAGCTACATGACACACTGCATGAACGATCATATTTGAAAAAGCATAAAAGGCGCTTTAAGGAAGAACTATCGGATGGTAAATGCCATCCATGGCTTCTTATGAATGAGCCCTGAATGTTAAAACGGCTTGCCATACTTTAACCGCCCAATGGCGCCGCACGCAGAGTGGGCGGAGACTCACAGATCCCGCCCACCGTCGGGTAATCGTCTGTTCGTCTGAACCGAACTGCAGTGCAGAGCCGGAATGGGGGGCTTGGCCCCAGTCCAGCACGGTCAAAATTAGCTCTCTGTTGAATTATATGCAGTCAGCCAGTGGAAGCGGCTGACATCCTAACGCCCCAGTCCCGCAGCCTTGTATGGGGTGTCCGAACCCCGCAAGGCTGCTGCTCGGGTCCGCTTTCATCCAACAACGCCTTTTCCAACAGCAACTTTACAGCAAAGGACAAGAACAACGACTTTATCTGTAAGTAAACCTTCACACATTCGCCAAAAGTTGAAAATATTAGTTAAGTCGACACTTTGCTATTCTTCTAATACTGCGCGATTTGAAGAAAATGCACGAATTGTGTTTTTCGTAATTTAAACCTGTGCCCAGCTCACAAAACCCGTGACAGATAGGAATACGATCGAAAAACAGGAATAACGAAAGTGCCTCTGTAGATGTGCTGATATGTCAGCGCCTCCTTTGTTCTCTCTGCTGCCGAGCAGAAAAGTCTATAACGTTACTAGATTCGGATTAATAAACGATAGAAACGTGCTAAAGACAGCAGCCCACTGCAAGAACTGAATGTACTATTTGTACCCAGACACAGACTGACTGTATTCCCCCCCAGTCTGCCACCTACACACACACACACAAGCCCAGCTTTACTAAAGCATTATCTAGGTTACTGATGTGACTGTAGGAAACTTGCATCTGAACTAAAGCGTGGGGTTCAAGTGTTTCTCAGTATCATCAGCACACCCGATGAGTTTGGAAAAAACATTGCATTTGAAGCCTCTCAATGCCAGACTCCTTTATCGGTTCATGTTAGGACAAGGTGTCTTTTCCCCCCACCATTTTCACCTCATTCAGCAGAATGCCGTGTCCTCGGAGCAGGAATACCACGTATCTGTGATAGATCGGTTATGTCTAGGGAGCTCCAGAGCAGTTGCATGCATGGCACAGTCCTAAATTTAGACACAAAGATGAAGTCATGCATACGGGCATCGAAAGAGACGTGTCTCCTTTGCGTTTATACTTCAGCAGTGTGCATTTTAAACGGCTTCTGCATGCGTAAAGGGCATGTGAAATTATTAAAGTGGCATTGCAGTCACAAACCTCTTCTTTTTTGCATGAAATTGGTATGCATGCAGTTATGGTCAATTTTGAGGGCTCCTCTTTTTTTATTGCTCCTTATTGCATAGTGAAAATAGGGTGTAGAATGTGGAATGGTTGACGTGAGCTGGAACGGGGTCAGCAGGGGCGTGTTTCCACAATCAGTCTGTTCTGCAGCAGTCGGTTGGGTTCATCGGGTTCATGCGCGCTCAGTATGGCGGGCTGAGGCGGGGGAAAATGTGACCTCGTTTGACTGGATTTGGAAACGCTCCAAGCTGCAGTCGGGGAAGTGGAATGGGAGGCAGGTGCCTTGCCGGCGAATGGAAGCATGTGCATTTGCTTAAGAAAAGAAATGCATATGCTGCCCACATTTGTCTTGGACTGTGCATGTTGCAGGCTTGCACCGAGTGTATCAGATAGATTTTGTCATCGTCTGAAGTCTGTCTGACTCAGCAGGAATGTGGGAGGATGACTGTTGCTTCAGAGCAGAGATTACGACCTTTAATTTATGAAGTGTTATGCATGCATCTCAGAAATGTGATATTTTTGTAATGTAGTGCAACAGAACACTCCATTCACTTTCTCCATATTGCTTACTTTCTCCAAATTGACTTATAGACATACTGTGAGCTATGTGGTTAAAGTAATAGTTTGAGGCCATCCGAGATGAGTTTGTTTCTTCAACAGATTTGGAGCACTGCATCACTTGCTCGGTAATGGATGCTCTGCAGTGAATGGGTGCCGTCAGAATGAAAGTCCAAACCGCTGATAAAAACATCACAATAATCCACACCACTCCAGTCCATCAGTTAACATCTTGTGAAACCAAAAGCAAATCCATAAAGCCATTTTTAACTTTAAAACTTTAAGATGCTTTTATCCAAAGCGAATTAGAAATGAGGACAATGGAAGCAATCAAAATCAACAAAAGAGCAATGCAAAGCAAGTGCTATGAGTCTCAGATAACGTAGCACATGTAGAAAGGAATTTTTTAGTTATATAATGAAAAAAACTAAAAGAATAAAAAAAGACCAAGCTTTTGAGACCTTTTTTGTTTTAGTTAATGATATAATAAGGTTGGCAAGGTTGAGTTTACGGTGATGGTCCTCATTCCAGCAGGAAATGTCTGTTAGACAAGCTGAGATGTGAGCATCTTTAGGTCATCGGAGTGTCATCAGCATAGCAGTGATATGAAATGGCATGTTTCTAAAGAACCTTGTGATGTCATAGGCTATATCTACACTAATCCGGATAAATTTGAAAACGGCGTTTTGGTCTAAAGATGCTCCGCATCCACACTATCATTTTCAATAATTTCCGAAGAGTTGATCATCCACACTGAAACGACCGAAACCGCTTACGTTTCTGTTCTACTGATGCTGAAACGTAAGACAATTCGATCTGCGTCCTTTTCTGCGTCTGCCGTTTATTTACTTTCCGTAACGTTGTGGCAAAATGTCAAGGAGTTTTTTTTAAACGGACTAACAATGAGCTGGAGCATATACAAACTGATTAATCTTTAATAGGGCTGTCAAAATTAAGAGCAAACAAAACAACTGCTGTACAATGCCGTATCATCTTAGTTGAATTGGTCACATGACTGCATCATATGACTAAAATTCGTTATCGTTTTCGAAAGCCTCCGCTTTCACAGTCTACACCACGACGCGAAAACTGCGTTTTTTAAATTTATCCAATTTGGAGAGTTTTTTCAAAAAAAAATGTTTTCCTTGACCAAAAACGCCGTCTCGGTGTGGACGGAAGGCCAAAATGGAGAGAAAAAGATGCATTTTTGATGTGGTCCAAGAACCGAGCCCTGAGGTACCCCAGTAGCTAGATGCTGTGGCTTGGACACCTCACCTGTCCAAGATACCCCATCTGAGACTCCTGGGGTGTGGTTCCTGAAATGTCCTTTGCCAGTAGGGCTGACAGGAGGATCTGGTGGTTAACCGTGTCAAAAGCAGTGGACAGATCCAGCAAGATGAGTATTGAAGATTTGGAATCTGCTTTTGCCAGGACTTCAGCATCTGAGAGCAAGGCAGTCTCGTTTAAATGTAGCAGGGAGGCCGATATGACTATTTATTTTTATTTATATTTTAGTAATTTGAAATTGATTAAAATATAAATGTGCAAAATAAACATACTTATAATTTTAAGACAACATATTTTTCATAAATAAATAAATTACATTTAAAAAGGAAGTAAATACAGTAATCAACAGGGCACTCGGTATTCTGGGAAGTTTGTGTGTTTTGGAAACTGTTTTTTTTTCAAATATAGCCAAAGTAATACTCCTATTCCACACAGCACACAGTGAAAATGCCATAATTAGGACAGTGGGCAAATGCATAAAGCGCAGCAAAATTTGAAATCACAAGTTTAGTGAAGCTCAACTCTGCTCCTGTCAGTATTTACTTCACACCGTCTGTTCTGTCTGACTATTAGATAGACTTCTATCTGTACTAGACAGAACTGAATGACATTGACGAAGAACATGATCACTCAGGCGCTTCCTTTTTCAGTCAAAATAAAAGTATCGCATTTAACATATCGTCAAAGAAAA
The DNA here is from genome assembly GCA_032361145.1 of Enteromius fasciolatus. NCBI lineage: Eukaryota > Metazoa > Chordata > Actinopteri > Cypriniformes > Cyprinidae > Enteromius > Enteromius fasciolatus. The sequence continues at coordinate 16,339,536 of JAUMHR010000059.1, read as the reverse complement.
ATAATTTATCAGCAGATGCCGATATTTGAAAAATGCCAAATATTAGCCGATATATAGGTTGACCGCAAGTTACAAGCTGTTTGTGCATAGATAAGATCCCTAAAGTTTCAAAGGCTTAACCCAAAGAGAAAACGTTTACACACGCCCGCATTTACATAACACCAGACAGATGTTTACGCAAACAAAGAAGGCGGAGCTATTATTCTTGCTGTAGTGTTGTTGCCGGCGCCATGTTCTGGAGACGCTGTTTTATAGTGAAAATTAAACTACTTTGTTTGTCTTCCAAAAAAGGACACAACTAGAAATCAGTGGTAAGCAGTAAAAATTCAGATTTGTTCAGTGCATTTTATGGAGAACTGAACCTGATAGAGTATCCTGTCAGTTGCTGGCTGTGCACAGAGGCTATAAAGTGGAGCAATTGCAACTTTGCAAGGACCGTCTGGTGCATCAGATTCTCAGCCTGTATGTATGTTTTATAATTTAAAGAATCTGCTGCTTACTATTGAACCGTGAGTTTTGAGCACAGTCGAGTAGTGCTGGTTGTTTGTTGTTTCTCCGATCACGAATGCAGACATGGTGTTATGTTTACATGGTGCTGCGCAAGGCACTGTGCAAAAAGACAATACTAAGTCATAATCAGTAATTAAGCGTTGTATTGTTTTTGTGTCTTCGCGCCGGTACACAGCGCAATATTTTACGTTAATTATCTGGGTGTAAAACAAATTAGAAAAATAGTCCGTTAATATTAATAAAGGATCTTTATTTTGGGTGGAAGGTGTTTCGGGACCTCTGTGAATTTAAAAAAAAAAAATTTTCAAGTGATGAAAGAGTAATGTTAATATTATTTCTCCTGCAGGTTGCTTCTTCAAAATGACACCAACAGGAGCAATGGGGGATCCCATTAGGTAGGTCAAGTAACAGTCTTCTGATGATATTCCAGCGTCCCGAGCGCTCAGTGATTTCCCTCTATTGTGTGTTAACTTCCTCAGCGCTGACGGCTGTGTTCCTGAACCTGGTGGCGCGGAGAGGAACGACCACAAAAGATCGACATTCCATCTGTCTGACGCAAGATAGAGAACGGCCCTCTGGGGAAATTGTATCCCCATGTATATTCTTTTTTATTTCCTAAATCATGTATATCCTTATTTTTTATGGTTATGGCGTGCGGTACAGATGAATTATGACGCTGGGGCTATTTCCCCGTCTATGTGATTAATAACATTTTAGAAAAACCTGGGACTCTAAGCCTTGATGATATGCTCTTCGGAGGGGGCGGCAGTAAAGACACTCAGCACCTCAAGACAGACCTGACAGACTGGAGCTTCACTAAAGACCCACATGTCTGTGTTTGCAAACTCCACAAGGGCCCGCGGGGGCCCGGCGGCAGCAGCACGTCTTCCACTTGTCCACTTCTACTTTACATGGCTGGACTCTTTCATACCTCTGTGAATTCCTGTGAACAAACCCACAAGTAATGTCCACATGGCAAACGCTAGAGCTCAATATGTGTTTTTAAAGCCTGATATCAACATCAGGGTTCCCACATGGACAAACAGAATTGGTGTCGAAACTAGTTTTAATTCATTAAAATTGGTGAAGAAACTATTTTTACACTTATATTGAACACACACAAAACTGATTTGTGTAGAAATAATTTTTTAAACATTTTATTTAAAAAAAATGTACACAACACATTTCACCTAGAATTTAAATACATTTCACCCAAGAAATTGGCGTAGAAACAATTTTTACTTATAAATTAAATTAATTTCTCCAAAAAATGGAGAAAAAAATTTTTACTCAAAAATTTGAAGTAAATTTCCAAAGTAAGTACAAAGATAGGGAAGTAACCTATTTTTTTTTTAAAGAAAAATATATACTTGCCAAACATACTCATATTATTCGGAACTTTGATTATTTATTTTTCTTATTTCTTAACAGTGCATGGTCAGATATCAGTGAATCCTAAAACTGTAGCTGATGAAAGTGTGTAGAATTGTATAAAAGTCATGGGAAGTGAATACGATTTTTGTTTTCGAGTTATGCGCTGCTCTGAATTATTCAATTCGTTCCGTCAAGTAATTTTTGAAACCGATCAATTGCACTGAAGCGATGCAACGCACTTGTGTACAGAATTGCCAAACGTTTTAGATTTTTTGCAACTTTTATCTACTTAAAAAGTATTCGAAATTAAAAACTAGCGTTTCCGCTAGCCCGTGGCCATTTTGACAACATCGCCAAATTTATCGAGTCTATCACTACCATTCACAGAAGCACTTGACTTCCCTTTCAGATGCATCCATACGTCGTCTTCACTAAAACTTCGTCATCGTCAGTCAGTACTCACACCTTACAGTATTTACTAAGGCTAAGAGTCCCCACTTCTCATGCAGTTACTAAAACAAGCTACAGAGTTCATCTTTTTTGTTAAATTTTTTTAGAATTTGCTTGTTAAGTTTTGCTTTTGAACTTTTTTTTTGTTGCTTTGCCGGTATATTAAAGTGTAATCATGTACGTTGTGATATAGAAATAGCTGTAGAGACGCATTGTTTCCTTGTGGTAAGTGACTGAGATGCTGCCACGGATTTGAGACACTGATGAATGGTGCTATTTTGGACTTTAATCTGCTCCTTGGAAGTAAGGAAGCTCAGATGGGTTTATTTTATATTTTCATGTTCGGAAGAGGTGTTGGTTCCTTGTTGTCTGGTTGTTGTAACTCGGATCGGATCGACTTTACTCCCCCTTGTTGTTTCTGTGTGGCTTTCTCATTGGACAGAAAAACAGACATGCCGAAGAGTTGGCGTTTTGGTTCCTTTTTTTCACTCAAAAGGTGATTATTTGCAAAATTCATAATTCTAGATGGTCGGATCAATCACAAAACTGCAATTCTTAACACTATTTACCCTGTAAAGGTTTAATTTGAGGAGTAGTTACAGTTCCTGGCACTATAGTCACTTCTGACAATAGCAAACTCATACTTACAGGACGGTTTCATGTTTTTGTTGTAGCAGCCAACTTCTAATACATCAAGGACACATTAAAATAAACATCAGTGCGAAGCACGAAGGATGCGGTCGCTGTTGTAGTTTGCTGTGCACGGTCCCAGGCTGACGGAGGTCTATATAGTGTACATATACAGGTCAGATTTATCATCCTACACCAGTCTAACAATGACAAAAAGGCTCATCCATTCAGCACACGATGTATTTTCAAACGCAAAACATGTAGCAGCAAAACCAACGGTCTCCTGGACACATTTAGCAGCTGGTTTTGTACACTACTTTTTCTGGGTTTTAGGATTAGAACCAAAAAGCTTTATACACTGCTCAAAAAAATGAAGGGAACAGTAAAATAACACATACTAAATCTGTATGACTGGAATATTCATATTAAATACTTTGTTCTTTACATAGTCAATGGAAATCAAATTTATTAACCCATGGAGGTCTGGATTTGGAGTCACACTCAGAATCGAAGTGGAAATACACACTACAGGCTGATCCAACTTTGATGTGATGTTCTTAAAACAAGTCAAAATGAGTCTCAGTAGTGTGTGTGACCTCCACGTGCCTGTATGACCTCCCTACAACACCTGGGCATGCTCCTGATGAGGTGGAGGATGGTCTCCTGAGGAACTGCTGACACACTCCAGCCACATGAGGTCTAGCATTGTCTTGCATTAGGAGGAACCCAAGGCCAATCGCACTGGCATATGGTCTCACAAGGGGTCTGAGGATCTCATCTCGATTCCTAATGGCAGTCAGGCTACCTCTGGAGAGCACAGCCCTCCAAAGAAATGCCACCCCACACCATTAATGACCCACTGCCAAACCGGTGATGCTGGAGGATGTAGCAGGCAGCAGAATGTTGATGAGCTGCACTACCTGAGCCACTTGTGTAGGTTGTAGACTCCGTCTCATGCTAACACTAGAGTAAAAGCACCGCCAGCGTTCAGAAGTGACCAAATCATCTCCAGAAGGCACAGAAACTGAGAAGTGGTCTGTGGTCAGCACCTGCAGAAGCACTCCTTTATTGGGGTGTCTTGCTAATTGTCTATAATCTCCACCTGTTGTCTCTTCCGTTCACACAACAGCATGAGAAACTGATCGTCGATCAGTGTTGCTTCCTCAGTGGACAGTTTGATTCCTCAGAATGTGATTGACTTGGAGTTACTTTGTGTTGTTTAAGAGTTCCCTTTATTTTTTTGAGCAGTGTATTTATTCATTTAAGTAGCACAGTATCGTCAACTTGGTATTTGCAGTTTTGTCTTTGCTTCCAGTTCACATACTTTTACGAATCCTAATTCAGAGTCCGACTGGAAAGCCCACGTTAGTTTCTTAGTCTTCCATTTATTTTGTCCACTACACAGTGGGGACCTTCCCAGCTTGCTCTAGTCTTTCCTTAGTGCTTACTGATCGCATGCTCTCTGCTCTTCCTTTTTTTGTTTTTGATCTGAATGATTCGCGGTTTCTTCTCATAGATTAGATAGATGCCAATTGTGTTGTAAATAGCCAGTGAATATCTTGTAGTATGTTGAATTATTCTGTAATAACTGTGTATGATTGGTGTACAAAACATGAAGTCTAGCCTTGTCATCTTTATAAGGATGCACAGGGGTTTCATGTTATTTTGCAACTTAAGCTGTAGTTGAATAAATATGCAAGCTCTCGCTTTTCTCCGTGATGTTTATTGGTCTTGTTATTTAAATATTGCATTATATACAGTAATGTTGAAAAGTTTGAGGACAGTATGTTTTTATTTAGAACTGATGCATTAATCAAAAGTGTATGGAAGCCCTTTTCCGCCACTGAAAAAAGGTTATTGCGACTTTTTTGTCTCACGATTCTGACTTTTTTCTCGCAATTGCAACTAAATCTTGCAAAAAAATGTAACTTTATAATTCTGAGAAAATAAGTCCGAATTGATGATAAGCCCCTCCCCTCAAACGCAGACGAGCGAATGGCGTTCGAATATCAGTTGCACGGAAAGCAGAACTCGGACATCTATAGGTTTCAAACATTAGAAGCCCAGAAACTCACATTTTACGGAGTTTATGCTTCAAAAAAGGAAAAGCGATGTGTTTGAGGTAATGTGCCGGAAACAGGCTTCCATAAAAGTGACATTTACAATATTCCTATTTTAATAAATGCATTATTCATCTGTGAATCCTGAAAAATAAAATGTATCAGTTTCCACAAAAATATTGTGCAGCACAACTGTGTTCAACATTGATAATAATCAGAAATCAGTATATTATTATGATTTCTGAAGGATCATGTGACACTAAAGACAGGAGCAATGATGCAGAAAATACAGTTTTGATCACAGAAATAAATTATTTCAACACATACTCACATAGAAAATGGCTATTTTTAAATTCTAATAATATTTCACTATTTTTTAGAAATATTTTAAAAGTCTTACCGTCCCCAAGCTTTGAAACAGAAATAAATTCTATTTTCCAACACATTCACATAGAAAACAGCTATTTTAAATTGTTCTAATATCACAGAATTGTAGTTTTTAGTGTATTTTGTCAAATAGAAGAGACCTACTTTAAAACAAATGTGCAACAGGTTCAAATCTCATGTGCTTTCAGACTCTGAATATACAATAATAATTTACTGGCAATTGTGTTTTTCTTGGTAATCAACAAAAAAATGATGTCATTTAGTAATTTTCACATAGTCGTTTTAGTTCAAGTGTGTTCACATTCAGACGCCAGTGCTGTCATTCAATAAAGTACAGGCCTTACTGTGGAAAGTCTTGCTCTGTGATTATGTCTATTAGACTGACTCTGTGGTTATATTCTGAAGGGGACAAGAAACCTTTTCACAGTAGTAAACACATGGAAAGGGCCTTCAAGCAGAATTCGGAGCTGGAATTTGCAATGCCGAGGCACAATAAGCTTACCGTTTCATCCACAGATAGCACTGAAACGTCTCTGTAATGGACGACAGCTCTGCTGAAGCTCCTCACTGACCGTTTGAAAATGATTTGTACAGTCGAACCGCCCTTCATCCTGCTTTCAAATCTGTTCGCTCTCCATCTGTTGGTTTTAATGATCTCTACGCACAAAAAGGCCTTTCATTAACGATCATGTGCACGCTATGATCATATAACCCCGGTGCTTTTAACTGCATTTTGGCAGAATTAGAAGGTGTCCAGTTCTACGGAAATGAGCTGCAGGATTAAACAAGATCTACTTCAATCTGTTTCTGACTCAAAGGATACTAAGAACAAACTCCTCTACCCTTTATTTAAAGGATTACGTTTGCAAAACCACATTGATGGCAGTCCCAAAAACTATTAGGACAGTTCTGTCATTCGTAAAATATGTCCACATAACAGATGTGAAATCTTTTATTTTAAAATAGCTGTTTATAATGTGAATATTATATTAAAATGTAATTTATTTCTGTGATGTTCAGCATCATTCCTCCAGTCTTCAGTGTCACGTGATCTTCAGAAATCATAATAATATACTGATTTACAGCTCAACAAATATTTCTGATTGTCTTGGATTCTTTGATGAATAAAAAGTGGGTGAAAAACAGCAATTATTTATAATAGAGTCTTCTCTTACAATATACTTTGTTAAAAAAGTTTGGGGTTAGTACATCAAATTTTATTTTTATAGTAAAGACAATGGTCATTTTTTATTGTCATTTCTGCATCTTCGTGACAAAAATTGGTTTGAATAATTTTTGAGTTATAAAATAAAATAAGATAACACAAACACAAAACAGCAGATACATTTTTTAATAAACTTCTGATAATAAAAAACCCCCAGGAAGGTCCAGTTTACTTCCATATTATTAGAAAATACTTGTTTTTAATGAATGGTGTTCTTTTTAACTCTTTACTCATCATAGAATCCTGAAAAATGCATCACAGGTTCCAAAAATTAATAAGCAGCAAAAAATGTATAGAGTATTGGTAATGAATCAGTATATTATTATGATTTCTAAAGGATTCTGTGACACTGAAGACTAATGATGCTGAAAATTCAGCTGAACATCACAGAAATAAATTACACTCTAAAGCGTATTAAAACAGAAAACTGTCATTTTAATTGATGAGCATGAAAAAAAGAAACCATTCAAAACTTACTGATTACATATCAGCATATATATCTTGGGTTTGCGATTGTTTGCAAAAATGGTATATGAAATAATTTTTTTTTTACAAACTTGACATTTCTGACAACTCATTTTAAAAAGTCAGAAGAGCAAGGTATGAATTTACAATGGCAAAAAAAGTCGCAATTTCCTATTTTGTTTATTCTCCAGTACAATAAAAAAATATATTTCTGAGAATTTCGAGACTTACAAACGGCTAAAAAAAATTCTATATAACAATTCTGACTTTTCCCCCTCAGAATTATGAAAATATACAAAACACAAACAAGCAGAAGACAATAGATTTGATCTCATTGAATGAAATGCATACATTTAAAGTGTCCAAATAAGCTAATGCAGTTATAGTTTGGGTTCATGTAATCATTTTATCATCCTATGGGCTGCAGGAACTTACACAGGATTTCACTACAATGGCATTGAAGTTTCTCTTTGTGTTCTGCAGCAATATCTTACTCAATGAATTCGTCGGGAATGCAAACAAGATTATCTGAGCGTAGCGCCCTATAAAACTTCCTGTTTTCTGAACGCTGCAGGACAACAGCCTTGTGCAACGAGCTTCATGTAAACAGGATACCGTCCTTCCCTGCAAACAGCACTGTTATCAAATTATTACAGATGACTGTCATTGCTCTTCTGGACAGCTGCAGCTCTGGTTTTCTGTTGGGCTCCAATCATAAAAACCTCCAGGATAGTGAACGGTCAGCCTAAAATGCATTTGGACTCTTAAAAATGCCATAAACCAGGTGAAGATGTTAAGAAACCACAATTCAGAGCATCGGCCAAAACCCTGGCAAACACCTACAAAACGAAAAGTGTGCTTGTGGTTCAAAACATATGCTGCATGCCTGTTGACATTTAGCATCTGTCTAACAAAATTAAGTACTTTTGGGTGACTATGCATGAGAAAAAAACAGAGTTTGCTTTCTATGAAATGAGTAGGATCTGTTGTGGAAACAGTCACAAACACAAAGTGATTGTATATTGGCTTTCTTTGTTTCTTTGTCCTAAAATCCCTCAAAAGAGGTTAGTGAGTGCGTCTGGCACGCTGTTCTGGCCGCTTGCCACAACTCACACAAATCCGTTGCAGCTGAGCGCCGGATTCAGATGGAGACGCCCGAACAGACCCGGAGAAAGTGAAGGAATGGAAGCGGATCACACCTGACACAACAGCTCTTATGAAGACACACCTTCACCTATATCTTGAGGAAACATCACACATGTTCACTTTATCAGAACAGACATGTTCCTGATGCTTTTGAAGAGCATCAGACTGCTTTCTTAATGCTTGAATCAAACTAAACTCTCTAAGGATAAAGAGTCTGCTACCCTGTGAGCTTTAGATTAGAGAAATTAATATTATATTATAAATATAGTAATGTATAGACATGCACATATTTTCTATATATATAATGTATGTGTATATTTATATATGCATAATAAACAAACAGTACACATATAGTATGTAAACAAAAACTTTTAAGTTAGATGCATTTAATCGTGATTAATTGTTTGACAGCAGTAAATATATATAAGCAGTATATATAAATGGAATTTAACGTCTGCTACTCTGTTAATGTTATATTAGGGGAACTAATAAGTGGTGTTATTTATATATAAATATGCTGTATAAATATAAATCTTGGCTTTGTGATTGTTTGCAAAAGTAAAGCAAAATCACACACGTCTGTCTTTTTTCTCACAATTCTAAGATAGAAACTTGCAATTTTAAGAAAAAGAAGTCAGAATCGCAAGGTGTACACTCACAATTGCAATTGGAATTAGCCTTCCTGTTTTTTTCTGTATCCTGCAAACTTGTGAGAGTTGAAAAAACTGTTAATTAGTGGTGTTTGCTCAGTTAGTCATTAATATTACCTAACAGTTATTCTTAGTGAAGATCGCTTTAACGCGAAAGTTTCAAATACTGCAACCCCACGTCACTTCAGTGGAAGCAGGCCACGGAATTTCGTTCAGTATTAAACTTCTGAGACAGAATATAATGGGATAGAGTGCAAATAAACAGTCCAGCAACGCCCCAACCATCATAAATAACCCCTTAGCACCGAGGCGTCCAGTTGCATAATGAAGCACTCACATTTTCTTTAAATATTTATAATCTGCTATCAAGAGCTCCATTATTTATAATCCATCATTTCATGTCTCACTGTGTCGAAACATGGCAAGTTTTGTGGCCTACACAAAGCTCATTTTTGCAAAGGTCTGGTGTACACGTGATTGACAGTTTCTAAAGCTATTTGTTTTGGCTCAGTCCCCATTTGCAGATGCCCCTGTCTACACCTGCTAACAAAATCAATTCAGTTTCCAAAATATTCGTTTCTAAAGTAATTTTCCAAAAGCGATGGAGTAGCTCACGAAATCACGTCGGGGGGGCCTATTTTTTGTTAAAAACTTCTCAAACTAAACACTAGGTGTGATTTAACGGTCAAATCTGTAATAAAGTGAATGAATATTTGTTTTGCTGACTTAGCGTCTCAAAATGATCCTCAGGAAAAACACGCGAACGGCCAAATATGCGTATTTTTATCACGCCGATTAACGTTATTTATTACAAAAGTTTAAAATGCTGTTTCAGTTTACTGCATGCAATAAGTTGTTTTGTAAACTGAATAGATAGCTGAAATACACACTATAGTAACAGCGCTAATGTTAAATTAATCTAATAACGTAATACATAATAAAAGTAATGACAAAAATCTAATTAATTAAAAAATTAAGTTTGGTTCGTTCACTAAAAGATCTAGGAGGTCTGCTCCTGTCAGCCGAATGTAAATCATTTTTTAAAACACTTACACTGAGTTCAGAATACAAATAAGCAAGCTCCCTCTACTGGCCGCAGTGTGTCATTACACAGGATAGCATCCTTATACACAAAACTAAGACCACCAAACAGGTACATAATGTATTTATTGACAAGAAGTTGTTAGAAGTCAAGAATTTGAGCTTCCAGTTAAGCTACAGTGATTTTGAAACAGTTACAAGAGTCTACATTATTGTGCAAAAACAAAAATAGAAATACAGCAGCAACACTTCCTACAGCAGGGCTGACTCTAAAATCTGAGGACACAACGAACAATAATAATAATAATAATAATAATACGCAGCACTGTTTACCATCATTCCCACATGGTGCTCGAGCTCACAGACGTTTAATACTGTAGAAATGTGTTTAAAAGTGTTTGAGATGTTTACGATATCAGACAGTCCACCATCCTTCACATGATTGTCAGTAGGAAATGAATCTAATTTCTAAGTTTGCAGTGTGCTTGTGTGATACACAGGCAATCCTAGACTGGTGAAGAAATGCATTTTCACTGATTTATGGTATGAACTATGAAGAAAGGAGGTTGGATTTTTATTGAGGGTGTCCATGTATCTGGATAACTTCAGTGTTTTCATACAGGCTCCACCAGAGCTTGACTTTTCTTTTCGCTGGCAACTCTGCCGTTCGCCTTCGACATGTCGACTGTGAAAAACGGTCACGTCTCTGTTTTCACTCGAGATGTGTGTACGGTCTTCACCACCTTGGCGGTGCTTTTTGTGTCCTGCTCGGAGCTCTCTGAGAGAGTGTCTTTGGAGCCTTTCTTCTTCTGAAAGCAACAAAAATAGGGACACAACAGTGCAGTGAGAAACATAGCCGAGTGAAATCAGATGAATCTCTGACTCTTGTTCTAACGGTTCAAGTGTTGACTACTTAAGAGATTTATTAACCCGTTTGCAGAACATTTACTCACCCTCAGACCTTCCAAGATTAGGATGAGTTTGTTTATTCATTACATTTGGAGAAATGTAGTATTACATTACTTTCTCATCAATGGATCCTAAATGGGTGCCGTCAGAATGAGAGTCTGATAAAAACATCACAATAATCCACAGCACTCCAGTCCAACAGTTACATCTTATGATGTTGTTTCTAGCCAAAATAAATCAAGAAGAATTTTCTAGAAAAAATTTCCTTTCAGAAAAAGAAGTCAAATTTCAAGTTTGTTTATTTATTTCAAGTAAAAAATTAGACCAAAAAAGCATTTTTTGCAGTGTTTAAGTAACAAGCATTAATATCCTCCTGTATAAATGCATCTCCTTTTGTCTCTCACATTGTTTAGAGCTTCTTTGGACTGTTTTGGCTTGTAAACAGTGCTTCATCTGTGCAGATTTCTCTCTTGATTCAGACCTAATCATTTTTTCACTGAAGAAAGCGTTATTTTAGACTTTGGATTCATATTTTATCAACTGTTTGAAGTTAAAATCATCTTAATGATGGAATTGTTTTTTTACAAACACGCAGCTTTTTGTCTCTTGAGACTTTAACAGATGGACTGGAGTGGTGTGGATTACTGTGGTGTTTTTATCAGCTGTTTGGTCTTTCATTCTGACGGCACCCATTCACATCCATTGGTGAGCAAGTGATGGAATGATACATTTGACCAAATCTGATGAAAAACAAACTCATCTACTTTCTTGTATGGCCTTGAGGGTGATTAAATGTTAGGAAAATTTTCCGTTTTATGTGAACTACTTCTTTAAATAATTTAGGTATGTGTCTGACCTGTGCAGGGGTCGAGCTGGAACCGGGCACGTCTGCGGTTCGGGTAACTGGGAGAGGAGGCACCAGATCAGTCCGAGAGCTACAGACGCGAGAGGAAAGACAATAACGGTGAATTTGACCTGAGATCAGCAAGGGTGATACAAAACATCCTCTTGACCGCTCAGAATGGACTTACTTGACCTCGGAGAGCACAGACCGCTCGCCGTCTGAACAGTGGGAGCGTCGATACTGCCGGAAGCTCCTGGGAGAATGTGAATGGCGGATCTTGATCGGGTCACCTTGTGTTCTGAAACCAGACACATGCAGTTGTTTTGTCCTTAAAGTGCCACTATTATGGATTTTTGAAAGTGATCTTTTATGCAGTGTGTATTTTAAAGTTTTAAATCTGAAAGTGCAGCGTGTATAAAAGAGTCGACTCTGAATCATTGGAACGAGTCATTTTTTAAAACGATTCCCAAGTTGTTGGATTTGACATCAAAGTGAAGCATTAACATATTGCTAATTGAGCAATATGCTAATAACAATAGCAATACGTTGAGTCTTTTAGAGTTGGTCTGAATGAAAATGCAAATTCATTCTTCACCACTAGGAGCATTAAAAGCTCACGAACACTGCTTTATCTGAAATCAGAAAAAATGTATAGTTGAATAAATCGTTTAGGAGTCAGTGAACAAAAAAGGTAAAAATAAATCCATATTATAGGAAAATAAAAGTGTTTTTGACCTTGTTTGGGACTCCTAAAACCAACCTTTCACAACCCATAATCAGTGGTGGAGGAAGTACTTAAGTTACTACCCTGCAAAATATATACTTAAGTAAAAGTATAATTACTACATCAACATCTTACTTAAGTAAAAGTCCTAAGTA
>JAUMHR010000059.1:16315602-16326512 GCA_032361145.1 Enteromius fasciolatus | reverse complement strand
AAGTAAAGTATAGATACGTAAAAATTTACTTAAGTACAGTAACGAAGTACAAATACTTCGTTACATTCCACCACTGCCCATAATAATGGCACTTTAAAGGAACAGTTCAGCTAAAAATGTACCCTTATGTGCACCCCTATGCACACTGATGTCCTAGCTATGTTTCTGGGGATTGATCGTGCTAGGACCCTTGCAGTCTATTGGAGGGTTTTTTAATCAAAACTATCTATATAGTTTTAGTTCACCCCAAAATGAAAATTCTGTCACTAACTACACACCCTCATGTCGTTCCAACCCTTCAGAACACACATGAAGATATTGTTGATGATATCAGAGATCTATCTGTCCCTCCATAGAAAGCAACACAACTTCAAGTTTTGTGACGCGACGAGAATACTTTTTTTGTGCAAAGAAAACAAAAATAACATGATTTCCTCAACCGTGAGGTCTTCTGCCATTTTAGAGAGCATCACAATGCACACACACACTTTAATGTATTTGATCTGATCTGTCTTGTTTTTACATGCACGGTTGTCATTTGTGTTTTCTATGCACAAAAAAAGTATTAAAAAGTAACTGAAGTTGACCCACTGATGTCACATGGAGTGTTTTACTGATGTATTTACTATGTTTCTGGATCTGGGATCATTTCAGCTGTGCTTCTGTCTTTCTGATATCATCAAAAATATCTTCATTTGTGTTCTGAAGAAGAACGAAGGTCTTACGGGTTTGGAACGACACGAGCGTGAGTAATTAATGACAGAATGTTCGTTTTGGGTCAGCTATAACTTTGAAAGCTTTTATTCTGTGTTAGTACAAACTCAGCATTTAGCAGACTAATATCCCAAAACAGCAGATTAACATCCAGCTCATCAGGGACGGTGCAGAGATTCACTGAGCTGAGTAATGCATGTCTTCTGTGGACACGAATTATCTGAGAGCTTTAGCGTCGACAGAGGCACACTTTCATTACACGTATACATCTGAGGGTTTCCTTCTTTTATGGGATACCAATGTTTACACTGTTTGTGGAATAACTGATCGTCCTGTTTTATAGAAGGACAGGTTTGTTTGACTCACTCCACTTTCTTGTACGGAATCTCCTTTAGTTGCTCCTCAGAGAGACCTGAAGGATCAACCAGCTCCTTCCTGCACACAAACACATGACCATCAGCGTCTGCTTTTCACAGATTGAATCTGATCAGTGATGAAGGAGACGTTAAACTCACTGGATGTGCTTCCAGAGCTGCTCTTTAGCTTGGACGTCAGGACTTCGTCTGAAATAGACAAGAAGACAAAAAACTGTTTACATTGTTAAAGGGGTAGTTCAGAACAGTTTGCTGAGCTGAGTTGTTTTTCTTCTATATTCTCACTATATGAGCCATAAAAGCCTAATGTACCAAATATGATTTTTCTGACTATGACTTCATTTGTCAGGTGTTAAAGGGTTAATGCTTACGATCGCGAGCGGTGTCGTGAGCGGCGATGGTTGGGATCGTTGGGTGTTTTTTCCTTCTGTCTGCGAAGCACGACCTCCCACTGCGGGCCAGAATCAACCATCTCGTTCTCCTGCCGGGACCTGTTAATAGAGATTAATATTATCACACGGTTTCCTGCTTTTATCAAAGATTTTCACTGCAACTGTTTTTAAGAGCATTACTGCTTTAATTTATGATGTCCGTATATTTCAGGAGGGCCGTGCTCTTATATTGTCCTGACAGCTCAATTACGCACCGGTTTCTTTTTTTACGATGTTCTCTGTTGGAATTCTCTGATTCGCTGCCGCTGCTGGTGTTTCCACGGGAACGTGACCTAAAGGGGCCAATCAGAGAGGTTAAAGGTGACAGGGCAGAATGGAAGAGGGAAACACATTCCTGAACCGCAGAAAGTTTATCAAGATCAGTTTAACAAAAACAATTATATATATTAATAAAAATCCTATGACATCTATGTTTTCATCCATCTTCCTTAACAACAACAGCAAATGTTTTGTTTTCTGTGAATAAAAAAGAAAATCTACATGCATGTTCATTTAACTGAGCTTTTCGTCTCTGTTTAAAGCATATGTTTTCACTCTCAGGCCAGCTAAATCAGATTTGGAGAAGTTTAGCATTGCATCAGTGTCGCAGAGTCACTCAGACTGGATTATTCTGATGTTTTCATCAGCTCTCATTCTGACGGCACCCATTCACATCCATTACTGAGACACTGATGCAATACTGCTAAATTTCTCCCAATCTGACAAAGAGACAAACTCTTATACATCTTGCATGGCCTGAAAGAGAGGAAATGTTCATGTTTGTGTGAACTCTTCCTTTAATTCTGCAGGTTTAGTCTAAAACAAATGAAAAATACGTGACTGGTTCTATTTAAAACCAACCAGCGACAAACTCAAAGAAACTGCGCTGCCTCGAAAAGCATAAATTAGAATAACAAAGACATACACATCACCAAATAGTGATTGTTTTCTTTCTATTATACTATAGGAGTTTGAAGCAGTTGAAATCGAACCTCCTCCTGTACTGTTTGTTGGCCTGTGGGTCTTCAGTGGCTTGACCTCTCCTGTCAAGACAAAACACAATGAAGGACGTTTAAAGAGAAACACAGATGGTTTCATCATCTCTGGCAGACAGACACAAAGCCTGTGCTGCTGTGAGGATTTATCAGTATTTATTTATTCTCAGCCATTCTTTCATCAGTTCCTCGCCTGCGGCAGGATTCACGTCTTATTGACGGCCAGAGGCAAGAACTCATAACCAGAGGAACTTACACCTCCTTTACAGCCAGACGAGCAGACTTTAGATGAAAAAATATAACTAAATAATCCATGTATTGTAGACTAATGTAGACCATGTAGAATAAAGTAGATTTTAAAAATATACATTAAGATGCAAGTAATGTTTATTTTTTATTTTTATACTGCTATCATTTCTTACTAAAGAAAGAAACTGTTAAAGTTAAATTTCTAGTAATTTTGTTATGTGCTTTTTTGTTTATGTTAAACATAACAAGATATTAAATGTATTGCGTTCTCAATTTTTCAAAAGAATACAGTAAATCAAGAAATATAACACAGCCAATGTTATTTTAGTATTATTTATGAACTATTATACTTTTTATTCATATTCTAAATAAGCTTTAAAAAAACATTTATTTGAATTTTAGTTAAATATTTAGTAATTTAATGCACATAAAATATGTTGTTTTTTTGGTTTGTTTATTTTAAATATTATTATGTGGTTTAATCTTTTTTCACCTCAGATTAAAATATAAAAATAAAAGCTAAGTCACAATATTAATGAATGCAACTAAATGGAATAAGTTGAAATTTAAAAAAAAATTAAGGTTATATAGAAACATAAAATAATACTTAAAATAACTAAAGCACATAAAAATTAAAACTAAAATTAATCATAACAAAAAATCATAAATTTTAATTTTACGTTATTCAAGCCAATAAATGTATTTATTTAACTAATTTATTCAATTGAATGAAATTCATATATATGTATATATAGTATAGTTTTAGTTTTAGTTAGTCTCTTTGTGTTTGGCTTTTTACATCAAACAAGGAGTAACAAAACCCATTTTCTCCAGTGTATTTCCACTAGAGGGAGCAAGTGCATCTGGACTGAGATTCAGCGGCGCTGTTTAAAGACTCTCCTGCACTTCTTCAAATGCATTACGACTTAAGGCCATGAATGAGAGTGAATGCAGAAGCGAGCATGCGAACACACCTTCGGCGGGCCGAGAGAGACGGGTCGTTCTCGCTGCCTCCTGAGGGTGAACGCCGGTGAGCTTTGGGGAATTTGGGAGATTTGTTCCGCTCGCTGGCCGAGTTATACAGACCGCTGGGGGAAAAAACAGAGACGGGACAGCTTAAAGAGGACAAGAACACAAGCAAAAAAGATGCAAAAACTACAATGGCTTTAGTATGGAATATCATAATAAAATACCGTGCTTGAATATGAATCAGGGCTGATATTGCTAATTGAAACTAATAAAATCGTTTTTTGGTAAACATAAATTAGAAACGCTAGATTAATTACTTAAAAAAACTTCATGAAAAATCAAAAATGTTGGCTTAGCAGCTAAATAAAATAATTTTTATAAAAGACCTTAAGCACTAAAATGAAAGCTACACAGAAATACATAAAACAAAACGAATACAAATGATTAAAGTACAAATCTGCTGCAACAATATTAAAAGTCAAATGAGAACTGAAATTCTAAAATAAAAGCTAAATACAACAAAATTAAATGTTTATTACAATTACATCCATACAGAATTACATATAAAAAACTAATAAAAATTACTAAACAAACTGAAAATATAAAAACATAAGCTGAAATATAAATATATACAAATATATATACAAATTAATGAGTTCAATTTAAAGCCATATAGAAATGTACAAATTAACGAATAAAGTAAAATTACATAAAAATAAATAGGCAAAATCTAATTTAAATATTTATATTAATAAATACAGCTAAATTGAATAAAATATCTTAAAGATTATATTTTAAAACATTTTAACATGTTTAAACAAATAATAAGAATTAAAAATACTGAAAAACAAAATTCAAAGTATTAATATATACTATGATAGTACAGAAATAATCAAATAACACCGAGTCATGGTAAATATGATACGCTGTATGTGTTCATTATTATTCACCTTTGAGGGGCGTCTTCTTCCCATGGTGCACTGGGCTTGTTCTGCGGCTCTGAAGTGCTGTCTGTCTTTGCTTTGGGACTTTGTGGAAATGCAAAGAAACAATAGCAGTTTTCATTTGTGATAGTCTGTAAAAGCCTGACACTCTAAAATAAGATCTGAATTATTAAGAGCAAATAAAGACTGCGCTGAATCTCCAGCTTCTCAGATAATTGTCCTATTTCCAGTGGCTAATTTTTGTTTTAATTTTAAGCATAAACCGACCACCTTTTAATGCATTTTTCAGTGCGATTTTCAGAATCTGAAGTAAGTTTTGTTCTCAAACAAATGTATCTTAGGAATGTTTAAATATGTGTGCTGGAAAACAATACTGAGGAAGAAAATCATTTGCAGTTCAAGACATTTCTTGAAGCTCTCAACTTTGTCAAAAGATGTTTCAGAGAACTAAATGTTTCTTTTTGGAGAACTAAAAATAGACCCAAATGATACAATAGTTGACATGCAGTGAAAAAGTGGCTTGTGTTGAATACCTCTTGACCGGTGTAAGTGCAGTGCTTTTGAGGCCTTCACTCGCGCTCTCTGTCTTGGTGACTGTCTGTCCTCCGTTGCTCCGCCCTAAAGCACATAATTCCCAAAAATGAGTGCTTCTGTGGCCAAAAACATCAGTCTGATGTAACTGTGTTCAGCAGAACACTTCCTGCATCCACCTGCATCCTCCACTCCAGCCCTCTCTAGTCTCTGCTCTATTGTTTAAGTGTGCGAGTGATGGGCAGAACAATAGAGGTCAGGAGTGACCCACACATTCCTGCCTCAGCCCAACAACAACAGCGTTTATCTCAACCGCATGCCTGCGGAGCGCTGAAGCAAATGCCAACCGATCAATCAAACACCTGAGCCTCATGTCATGTGCTTTCTTAAAGAAGTCATGAACTGAAAAACCAAAACTCCCTTGATCTTTCCCTTAGACTAACTGAGACTCGTCATAATGCTTTTGCATGTTTTATTAGTTTTGATTGCTTCTAGTGTCCTCATTTGTAAGTCGCTTTGCTCAATTATTAATGAAAATGATGTAATGGTGTGGATAAGCACTGCCTCCACAGAAGATCAATGCCTGTTTCTGCATTACTGACTGTTTAGCACCGCCCACTGATTCTACATCACTGCCTGTTTAGCCACGCCCACTGATTCTACAACACTGCCTGTTTAGCCCTGCCCACTGACTACACATCACTGTCTGTTTAGCCCCGCCCACATACTCTATATCTCTGACTGTTTAGGTCCCGCCCACTGATTCTACATTACTGCCTGTTAAGCCCCACCCACTGGTTCTATATCTGGACTGTTTAAGCCCTCCATTTTACCACAGATTCATTTACAAACAAGGCACAATTCAATGCAAGATTTTGAAAAGATTGAAATTAAAGGACTGATGAAGCTGCTGACTGCTGAAACACATCATCACAGTTTTGTGCAAAGGGTGTCTGGGGTGTTTTGATCAGGTGTGAATGGGGCGTGGCTCACCCGCGGGGTGTGTGCTTCTCTTTGGGTATGTCTTGCTGCGGGTTCGGATCACCTGGAGGTCGGGTCGTGGCAGAGTCACAGACTGCTCTCGTCCGATCTGCATCGCAGTCTTTCCACTGGAAGCAGAAACAGATTCACATGATTCACATCTTCCTGCATCACTGTAATAACCCCATCACAGCAATCCCTTTCAGAGCTCTAGACTGAGACCAAAAGAGATTTGGGCTGATTCTTAAAACAGAGAAGGTGAACATGTTGGTATTTTTTGTGAAAAAACAAACAAACAAAAACGTAAGTCCTATATATAATAAAGTGTGTATTGTGTATCTTTATTATGTATATAAAACACACACACAGACACACGCATGTATATAAGGAAAATATTCTTATACGTTATATTAAATATATTCATATTTATTATTAAATAAATGGATATAAATATGCATGTAAATATTTTCAAAATATGTGCTGTGTGTATATAGAATATACAATATAATATATATACGTTGCATACACAGTTTTTTTTGAATGTGAATAATTGTGAATTAATCGTTTGACAGAACTTATTATTTTTCTCATGCATTTAGCAGTTGTTTTTGTTTGTTTGTTTTTTTATTTAAGTACTGCAATGAATCCATCTTTTGTTTTAGTCTTAAAAAGTGAAAGTATAGATAGTAAGCAAAACAGACAATTAGGTTATCTTTTCTTGTAAGACAAGATCGCACATTTGAAAGCAAAAGCATCCGAAGCCCGGCTTTTAACACGGAAGAGGAAATCCTGTTCACAAGATTCAGATTACAACTGAACCACTTTCGTTTCCATATAACAATAAACTATAATAAAAGTTCATCAGCATGCATGAAATGACTTTAATTGTCATTTTTTGGGTGAACTGTTCCTTTAAAAAACTGTGCTTACTGTTTGTTAGGTAGTTAGGTGCTATCATTTTGTAATTTGTCCATTATTTGACCTTTTATTCTCCTGAGTTTGGCCCACATTTATGTTTATTTAATGACTAACCCAGAGAATGTAATGACAGTAACATGAGTCACTCCTCCAGCATTATATCGCTGTCTGTGACTAATACCTGTCTGTACATATTAAACGTCTCAATACCTCGTGCCTTGGGTGTTCATGTGGTTATAGATCATGACAACTTCTACACCTTCGTTTGAGGTCAGCAAGATGTTTTTAAAAGCATGCATTTCTGTAAAACCCCCTGTGGTTTACTAACCTGTAGCGATGCTTTGATCCCAAAGAGCTGAATTTGGACAGCTTCCTTGTTAGTGAATTAGACTCATTCTCTGGCATTCTGTAAAAGACATTTTCTTAAGATTTACAAAAATATTAACATTTAGACGATCAACCTCGCAGGTTTTATGTGTTTTTTTCTCATTTTCACTCCTGCTGAAACATGGATGTGGTTTGGTAGTCTCCTTCCAAACATCTGTGGGGCAAATCTGTTGTTTACAGCCATATTTTAATGAGCTAAATTACAGAACGAGTGTTTCCTTTCATTAAAATTCAAAAGCTGTAAACGCAGAACCAACAGTCAGAGAAATTAAAAGCCAAAATATAATGAGAGATCAGACTAGAACTGAGGAACGCTGCATTCTGTATAATTGGTCTCCACTGTGTTCCTGCTGGATAAAACGTCCAGAGATCTGTGTGTTATGATGACAGAACATGATTCGGCTTGTTGTTAAAGTCTGAACAGTCCTGTTTCAGTGTTCACATGCCACATAAACAACACCAACGATCAATAATTCATTATAAATATACCAGCTCTGCAGCTTTTAATAGTTTTCACTTCATCCAGGGTTAGTACAGTTAGGAACTAAAACTAAAACTATAAAGGTAAACATGTTTGACGTTTAAAATGAAACCTTAATTATGTAAAATCTAATTAATAAATAAATACAATTCATTTTTATTTCAGCCAGTTCCCATTTTTACAGTTTATTGTGAAATTTAAAATAAAACTAAATACTAAAATTAAAATGAATATGACTGAACTATGAATAACAATTTATTGGTGTTTTTAATGTAATCATTCTGTCATATTTAATAATATTTTTAACCTCTAATAAAATGAGTTTTATTTTATGCATGTCATTTAATTTTTTATTTTAATTTGTTATGTGCTTTTGTCATTTTATCGGTTTGTTTATTTATTTATTGAAAAAAATACTGTTTAGGTTTAGTTTAGTTTATTTCAGTTCATTCTTATTTATTTTATGTTTCAGTCATCAATTTTAATGCTTCAAATTACACTAAATAATTTTTTTAATTATTGCCAAAACAATTGCATTCAACATTTTCATTTTAAATTAATTTAATTTAACAATGTCCCAAAATAAGTAATACTGAAATAAAAATAAATAGAAAAGCATACTGTCACATAATAAAATGACAAAAATATTTAGTTTTTAATGATTTTAAATTAAATTAAAGAAAATTACGCAAAAATATTAAAATAGCAAAATAAATCAAAATATTAAAAAACTACAATAATGTCAATGACAATAAAATAACACTGATCTCCTAACCAACATAAACCAATAATAAACAACTATAATTAGTGAACATAGTTAACATGAACTACGAATGAGCAATACTTCTTCAGCATTTATTAATCCTAGTTAATGTTAATTTCAGCATTAATTACATTATTAAATTCACTATTGTGTTTGTTAACCTTAGTTAATGCACTGAATTAACAATGAACAACTAGCTAACATTAACAAAGCTTAAATAGTGCAATAAATGAATTGTTTGAAATGTTTATTAATACAATGACACCTGATTGTAAAGCGTGTTAGCTAATGCATGAACTCGACCTCGGTGTAAAGTGTTCCTAATAACTGTGTTTCTCACGCAGATTAGCAGCAGAAACCTTCTGCATGTGTTCTGAGCGTCTAAAGCTCTTTGGGGACCGGAGTGAGACGGCTCTGATTAAACAAACACCAGAGAACGTTTCTCTGTGAGAACTACAGGAGAGTGTAATGCTCTAAAACAAGATGTTTTAAAAGTGCATGAGGGTGCTCTAACGTCACACGACTGCACATTTCACAAAGGGATACGTGTAGCTGTCACTGAGCTGAGACTTACAATCGGTCCAAAAACAAAAACACATTTTTTGGGTGAACTGTTCCTTTAATCTCCGCTGCTGTACCTGAAGAAGGTGTGATGCTCCACGCAGCACTTCCACAGGTTCTTACAGGCCGTCTTACTGGCAGTGTCGAAGAAGAACGACGTCTCATTGCACTGAAAACACACAGGAAAGCTGCGTTTAAACAGATGCATGTATATAGATGTTAAACGCCCCGATAACCCGCCTTAGCTCTCACTACTCTGATCTGATCTCAGTGGAGCGAGAAGATGCTTCACTCCGGCTTAAATTGGGCCCTGAAGGACACTGTCCAGAGGCTTGAGGCCAGTCAGGAACCTCTATCAATCACAGCATCCTCGCTGAGAGTAAAGCAGGTTCATATATGAATTTTGTTGCTTGCTTTGAATGGAAAAAAAGTCAAGACTGATTGTATTTATATGTTTATAATGCCTTACTGTTGCAATAATATAATGCAATGATTGAATGTAAACTGAGTGGATTGTCTGGTCTCTAGAGATCACACACAGGTAATTTATTTATTGTGATAATGTAACAAAACGAGACTCACATCTCTGCCCATAACCCGCAGCTCAAACTGGGTTTCCTTGAAATACACTTTTGTTATTCTTGGCCTGAAACATTATTAATTCAAAGTACATTATTTAACACGTGCATAAAAACACAGTGACAAAGTCAAGAATAGCGCTAATATAAAATAATATAAAAGCAATACTATATATGATATCATACAGTATCTTGTATTGTGTCATATCATATCACATATCCCATATCACATCATTTATCATATCATACACTATATATCATATAGGCTATACAATATATATACAGTATACAGTATGTTACAATATATATTTATGATATTAACATGATATATGTTACGCGATATATGGTATATTATACATCTAATTTCATATCATATAGCATATATTTTGAAAATATTCACATGCATATACTTATATTCATAATTATATATATAATACACATATATACTATTCATAAGTGTATATATACATAATAAATATACAAAGTACGCTCATATCATGATTAATAATTTTATATAATTTTATCACAACATATATGACATTATATGATAATATTACAAATATCATAGGATGTATCATATCATATATTGAAATGATTTGTTTTGATTGACATGTGGGCGAGTTTTCAGTTTAGGGTAAATTATTCCTTTAATAGGTGAACAACTGAATTTAAACATAAACCTACCAGAAATACTTCCCCACTTGAGTTTTGTTTTTGTAAACCACGACCCCGACCGGCGTCAGGCCCAGAAAATACTCGGACTGCTTTTCTCCCTGAAAACACGCATTCATGCATTAACAGACTAATAAACAAAAACACAAGCAATTCATCAATATTCATAGAGCACACTGCCATTATTAAAAAACTAGGAAGAATTCAGTCATTAAAGCGGTCATATGATGTTGCTAAAAAGAACATTATTTTGTGTATTTGGTGTAATGCAATGCGTTTATGTGTTTTAAGGTGCAAAAAACACATTATTTTCCACATACTGTACATTATTGTTTCTCCTCTAAGCCCCGCCTCCTGAAACG
>JAUMHR010000059.1:16267970-16296678 GCA_032361145.1 Enteromius fasciolatus | reverse complement strand
CAATTAAAACATTTGCTTATTTCATTTAAATTAAAATATATTTGAGAAATCTCAAGTATTTAAAGAAACAAAATTAACTAAAGAACTACAAAAACAAAGCCTTTTTCATGACAATTAATAACATTAAGCACATGTAGAATATATATTCTTAAGGAAAATTACTTGAGAAAGACTTTTTTTTCAGGAATTTGCGAAGAAAGAACCTTAAGAAAATTAATGGAGAAAAAAAAAAATCTTAAGTCAATTTTTTTTTTAAGAAACAAATGTAAAGAAAAATTGTTGAAAAAAATTGTGGAGAAAAAAATCTTAAGAAAATTCTTTGAGAAGGAACGTCTTTTAAGACAAATTACATTTTGCATAAAGAAAATAAAGCCTTTTCATGATAATTAAACACATTCACTTTACTTAAAGCCTTTATGTATAATGCATTATAAAGTAGTTTTAATGCATTCATTATGCCTTGTAATGCAGCTTATAAATGCATGATTGTACAATCTCATCAATAGTTTTAACACAATAAAACATCCATTCACAGCTGCACTATGCATTTTAAATTTGGTTCTAATTATTTATGACACAATATAATGTATAAAACACACATTATGAATAATTATAAAAGATTACAGCTTTTAATAACCCTTTCTAAATGCAATCTACAAGTGTTTAAATTAAGTGTAAAAAACAACAATGCATTATGGTAGTACTTAATAGTGGCTTTAATTCACAATGAAAATATTATTGAAGTCCTGGGAACAACCTAGAATGAAAACAACATTTTTACAATTTTTCAATTTCAGTAAAAACAGCAAAAGCTCTGCTTGGAGAAGTCATAATGCATAATGCAGGTTTTCATGACTAAACGCAACAGAAAAGCCACTTCTCTTCTGGTTTCTGCTGGAAACGGTCCAGATGTCTGAAACCCCCAAACGGCGGCAACACAGACCCCCACCCCACCTCCCCACACCCCGTCCGTTTCCATAGTTACTCAAAAATAAAAGACAAAGATGCGACACCGAGCAGCGGCAGTGTACAACAACAACCAGCACTGAGGCGTCTGCTTGACAAGCACAGTCTTGAGTCGGCGTATTGTTAAGCAGCTATTTTACAAGCGTTTGACATTCTTCTGTGATTGCAAACAATAGGTTAAAGATGCAGGACGCTCTAGAAATATACTCTACATGGTAAAACGCATGCTATCAGAAGGCACTGAATTATTACCAACTCAGCATTTACATGCTAGTCCAAGAATACAATGGTACTGGCCAAAATACAATGCAGTCGTGTTCAGAATCCATGAACAGAAGGAAAAACTGCATGTGACATGTACAAAAGCTCCCACAATGACTAGAGGAGACGCATGCTATCAGCGGCACACAAATTAACGCACCGAACGCTGATAACATGTGCTTTGAGCTCCAAAATAAACGCAGTAACTGAAGATGAAAGAGGGAGCAATGCTACATGTGACTCAAACATGAATGGTGAAGAAATAAAAGCAGAATACTGGTTTACTTGAGGAAAACCAAAATATTTCCAACACAGATTACATATGTAGAAAAGACTGAGACTTCTGGAGGGGTTTCGTACGCTTCTGAAAAATAACACAATAATCTCTAATATTATATATATATATATATATATATATATTTTTTTTTTTTTGCAATCAGATTTTTCTTTTTTTCTCAATTGCAAGAAAATAATTGTGAGATAAAACAGTTCCTCCAAAAATTATTGGAAAAATAACTTGTTTAGAAGAAGAATCTTTCGCTTCATACTCAAAAGAAGCAAAAAAGAACTAATGTTTTGTGTAAAAAAATGTTAAAAAGAGAAATAAAGAAAGTATTTACTCAAAATAAAACCTTGTTAAAAACAATTACAAATGTACGCCCAACATTCTTAATGCAATAAATATTTAAAATGTAAAAGTATTTGTTGTATTTCCATTCATTTATCACATGTTTCTCCAACAAATGATCTCAAAAATGTCTGCAATCTGAAGTAAGAGATCTGACACAAATTCAAACATTGCTCCCCAAATGATCTAAACTGCTATATATGTTACATTTAGAGCCACACAATTATTTAGAACCAAACTATACAACACTTCAAAAATACTGAAGTTGTAAAAATTATTTTTACAATATAATAGTATTTGTAAATTTACTAGCAATTTTGAAGTGAAAGGAAATAAAAGTTTTAAAGGAAATCCAACAACCAGGTTTTTTTCAGTGTAAACTAGGAAGAGAACAGATAAGACAGCTTAGCTTTTTAATAGTGAACTACATGAGATTATGATTCAGTCTGCAGAAGAAGACACTGAATATTCCATGTTTCTTTGGGAACCAAACCCAGAAACCATGTCTCTGTGGAGCGCTGCGCTTTGGGAAAGTTTGTGCACGGCAGACAGGTTTAAAATTAGACTCCGGGATCAGTAATAATTCATATGCATGAGGCTTGTTGAAATACATGCGAGACTGTCAGTGGAAATTTTAGCTTGATGACGGATGAGCGTTTCTGAAAGCCTTTGTTGAGCGCTTGCATTCGACATCGGAAGGAACTTACCAGGCCATTAGAAACGACAGAAGCCTGCAACAAAACTGATGCTCGGAGGATCTGGAACGACTCTTATCAAAGACCAAACATTTAAATAAAGCATAAAAGCAGCACAAACCAGCCTGATTATTTTCACCCGTCTTCTTCTGAACGGATCGTTGATGTAAATTTGATGAGCACCTCAATCGGCTCAATCAGCTGAATAATTAGCTTTCTGATTGCAGACGGCAGTTCATTTAAGGACGTTTGTGCCGTCTGAAGGAATGCGTCTGTAGAAAAACAAAGCGATCAGTGTTGATTCTGCGTTGGACAGGAGAGATTATGACCCTCATTGTCAACCGAAGAAAGTCGCTGACGCAGAGATTATTCTCATGTTCTTTTCTCACTCCTTCAAATGCCTGTTTAATCCTCTGACCCCTGCTGACACACGAACGCTGCTGACCGCCGATCCGCAGATGGATTTTGCATGGCTGCACCATTTGTGGACGACATAAGTGAAATTTTGTGGGATTTAGGTGGATTTATATGTTAAGATGCGTTAAATGTCACTGAAATGACTGTACTTGTAGTTGGTAGCACAAAACAGTAGAACAGTACAGCATTTCTGTATCTCAATACCAAGATCATGGGTTTGATTCTCATGACCTGATCAAATTTTTACCTTGAATGGATTGCCCATTGGATAAAAGCATATGTCAACAGCACATTACTGTTCCAAATCCATTGGACTTTCTGTGGTTTTTGATTATTAGTAATCCTTTGGCTTTGCGTGAAAGCATGAAAAGCTTTTAAAACATTTGGCCGTTTGTTTGAGCAGCCTAATATTCTGACTCAACCAATCAGATGAGTTTGGGGCGGGGCTATCTGTTTGATTGACCAATGCCAGTTGAAGCAGTCTACCAATAATCCATCAACATCATATTTACTGAAGAAATTTACATTGAATGATCTGTATTCCATGGTAACTTTCTGCAAACCAAATATCTAAAATTGTATGCCTTCATTTATACATATTCTGTAAACTTTATACATTTTTATACAATCTCTCTCTCTCTCTCTCTCTATACACACGCACACATTTTAATAAACATCCACATATCTGGGATTTTACTTTATTCTATTAATACAGTAAGTATTCACTGCATGTAAAGTAAACAATGTTCGGTTTTTGATCACTGAACAACAATTTGGAAATCAGTTCACATTAGGATCCATTTAGAGCCTTATGAACAAAGTTACCAAAGAAAAGTCTGTAAAGAACCCCAATCCAAAAGGATATCAAGATATCTTTAATTTGTCTTGAGTTACTGTCGTGCAAACTATGGGGGGGAATAAAAAACATTATCAAAAAACAAAGCTTTTTTACATTTATGAACTATTGTCACATTATGCAACAAAAATGGCCAAAGTCTATAGATTTTGAGAGTCAACAAATACAGCTAAGATGCTTCCATCTTTCTCAAGTCAATTTGTGGCGCACCGCCACAGATCCGTCTATGTGTGGGAAACACTGCTCACTCTGTAAATATATAAGTACATATGCCACACGTGGACAGGAAGCTTCTGAAATTTGGTTGATTTGACAGAATTACACATACTGTCAAAAGTATATTTTGTATATGTACATCAACCAACTGCAGTAAAAATATATGCCCTTTTTTAATTTTCTAAATTGTAAAACAAAATAAAACTGTCCCTACAATGAATGTATATAAAACATGAAATGAGCCCATTCCCAAGGTTTATGAATGACGGTTTAAATTCTTAAGAGCAGTATTAAGGAGATTAAGTGTGTTTCAAATAACACCTTAATACTAATTGTTTTTAATAGCAGGTTTGGGATAATTACCTGTGAGGCGAGGTTTCTCAGAGGAATGTTGTATGACAGGCTCACTGGACAATAAATATCACATTACTCTCTGCCGTACTTGTATTCAATGAGCAAGAAGTATCATAGGCAACACTATTTTGAATTCTTACTATGGTAATGGTATGGTATTCATGATATCTCAATATAAGCCACCACTGTCATCAAACTACTAAAAAAATCATATAATTTAACTGTAATTTTACAGTTGGTTGACAGAAAGTTCGAGTGACTATAGCATATTCAGAGTGAATTCCTTTCTTAAACACGGTGTTGGCAGAGCCAATAAAACATCTCTGGGCTGTCAGGGGTTTCAGAGTTCAGGATCGGAGTCTGTCTGTACCTGTCTCTGACAAAATCACACAGAAACACACCTAATCCACCAATAAACACCAATACCTATATGAAGATATTTCTCATAGAAAGCTAAAAGTTAAAAATACTGTTTAAAAGATTACAAATAAGACAAGAAATTGTTGTTTTTTACAACAAGCATGCATTAAATGGATCAAAAGGGCCAGTAAAACATTTACAATGTCACAAAAGATTTCTATTTCAAATAAATGTTGTTCTTTTGAACTTTCTATAAATCAAAGAATCGTGAAAAATAAAATATATCACATTTTCCACAAAAAATCTAGCTGTTTTTTAACATTTTTAATAATCGGAGATGTTTCTTGAGCAGTAAATCAGCATATTATTATGATTTCTGAAGGATCATGTGACACTGAAGACTGGAGGAATGAGGCTGAAAATACAGCTGTGCATCAAAGGAATAAATTACATTTTAATATATATTTGCATGGAGAATGCTTACTATAAAGAGTAATAATAATTAACATTTTTACTGCATTTTTGATCAAATAAATGCATCCTTGGTAAGCAATGAGAAACTTCTTTTAAAAATATTAAGAACTTCTACTGAGCCCAAACTGACTGATGTAATACTACAGACTAACCCAAACCTTAAAAAGCAAACCTAATGCTTTATTAAATCTTATTTAAATTACTGAATGGATTATTTTTCCCAAATGTGTTTGAATAAGTTTACAAAATGATGCATATTATATGAGCCTCAAATGCATGCACTCTATTCTGCAGTTTATTTCTGTCTCTCATGGCACAATGTCATTACGAGATGAGCGCCAGATAATGGGCTTAAAAGGTCAGACAGCACAACAAAACATTCAATAATTTCATCCTGTCCTCTTCTGCACTGTATAATTAACTGATTAAGCTCATCGTCATTATTAATGTGAGCTGTGAAATGTGCTTGTAAGTTAACATGTAACACAACGAACACAGGTCCATTTAGGAATCACATTAAACGCATCAGCGAGGGATTTGGTCCAGAGCTTGCATTAGTCCAGCTCGAACACAGCCAGAGAAAATCTGCTCCATCTTATCACCAGGGCTCCTCAGCCTTTGTCTGGAGCAGCCGGCACACTCCCAAACACCACACACACACACACACACAGTACACACACACGTGTGTGTGTGTGTGTGTGTGTGTGTGAAGAACCAGCGGCCTTAAACACACACTGATACATAACAAACATTGTCCCTGTGTTTCAACACAAGCAGAAAAATACAATTGTATTTACAGCAAATATATATACTAGGATACGTTAGAGTTCAAAAGCCTGGTATGGTGCTATGTATCTTGCTAAAAAATAAAATGTAGGCTATATGTGGCTACATAACATAACATAAACATAATATACATAAATTGTATGTTTAAATGTATAAACATGTATTTATAAATGATTAAACATGTAGATTTTTTAAAAATATATAATGAATGGGCGTGTGTGTATATATATATATATATATATATATATTAATAAATACACGCCCATTCATTATATATTTAAAACATATCTACATGTTTAATAATTTATACATACATGTTATTATTATATTATATATTATTTATATTATTATTTTTTATGTTTAATATATAACCATAACATATTTTTCTCAAATACAAACATGTATTTGTTTGTATTTATATATACGTAATAAATATACACAGTACACAAACATATATTATGGAAACAAAAACTTTTGTTTTGTGATTAATTGTTTGATAGTACTAATATTTAGCTAAATTATTTCAGCAAAATGTACCTTTATTTCACAAAATTAATAGTTTTATTCATCAAGGATACATTAAATTGATCATAAGTGGCAGTAAACACATTTATAAAGTTAAATGCAAATGCAATAAAAAACTAAAATAAAATAAAGTTTTATTAAAAGTCATTTTCAAGCAACAAAGTTAGCATTTTAGTAAGCATTTTGTTTTTATTTATTGTTGGTGGTTGTTTAAATGCGCTTAACTGTCATGAAAATAAACTTGACTTGTAGTTCTTCTAATTTCTTTTAATAATATTTTAGAGTGAAACGTGACTCAGAGATTCATTTAAAATATCTGCTATCATCACTGTACATTGAGAACATGTCAATATTCAGGCCAATTTGGATGCACTAACCTCATCCTGAACCCTTGAACTTCACAATAACAGCTTTTAATAATCTTTTTGTTTTGAAATGTGCCAAAGGTCACTATTGTTTAGAAAGCGCTGCCATTCTCCCACAGGAAACACAACAGAGAACACAGACTAAATCTGCTCAGACCCGAAATAAAAGTCTCTCTTTGTCATTTGCAAACGTCAAGAGAGCATCACCTCGCCTCTGAGCTGCTGTCTTTGTTTTGTGAAGATGAAAACATGTGAGGCATTCTGTTCCTCACACACAACTACACACACCACCGTCTGGGTCAAATCAATGAGGCCTTTGTGTCTCCTGTGTGTGTGTGTGTGTGTGTGAGAAATGTTCTGTGTGTGTGAACACCTCTGCACGTGAGCAAACATGGCTTTAAAACACTTCAATGCAAAAATTACTCATTTTTAGTGTTAGAGGTTTGCTCACATACATTAAAGTTGATAAAAGGGAAGAAAACACCTGCATAGCAACACCTTGGCCTCACATTTTATGCAAAAATACAAAAAAGTCATTTTTGTTGTTTTAGAGGGAGTTGTGTTTTCAGTGTCCTTGATGGAGGAAAATGGGGCGTCATGCTAAGAACATCCAGACAAGCGTGACAGATGCACACTTTCATCTCAAAATCTGTTCCTGAACCCTTGCTCCACAGCAATGTGCAACAAACTAACAAAACTCTGAGAAAAAAAGCCCTTCACACTGTTTTTACCTCCTCTCTGCAGATAGCAGCGAAAGCTAACTTAAAAAGCTGCCCATTTTCCAGCGTTCTGTAGTCCTCATGTTCTGCACACTAAAGAGCTGCTAAAGATCCTCCTGCTCCGCTGTTCATTAACTATTCATAGCAAACCAGCAATACGATATCTGACACAGACATGCTGCATCTTCCAGGAACGTTTGTTCAAAGTTATCTGAGCTTTAATATTAACGTTCTCAAATAAGAGCACAAAACACTATTGATACAACGTTCAGAAAATGAATGGATGCTCATCTAACATTTTTTTTATCGTTTCATAATGTTCAGATAACATTCAAGTAACATTCCCTTAATGTTTGCAATCAACAATCCCTCAACATTCTAAAAACTGGAATCTTTGAACATTCAGAAATAACGTTTTCATAATTTAATGGAAACATAAGCAGCACAGCTATATTTGTAGCAAAGGAAATACATTGTATCATAATTATGATCAAAATGATCAGTTTTTCTTTGATGCCAAAAATCATTAGGATATTAAGTAAAGATATTTTGTACAGTTCCTACCGTAAATATATTAAAACTTCATTTTTGATATGCATGGCTAAGAGCTTAATTTGGACAACTTAAAAGGTGATCTCAATATTTTGAGATTCCAGATTTCAAATAGTTGCATCTCAGACAAATATTGTCCTATCCTAACAAAAACGATGAGTTATTAAAAAAAAAAAAAAGGTTGGGGATTAGGGGTCACATTTTTTATTAGCTGATACAACTCCAACCGATTTGGTTCAAAATAAAAGTTCTTTAAACTGATTAAAGTTGAACTTTTTAAAAGGTTTTTACTTGGTTAAACACAAATGTCAAGGGAACATTCCATTTAGTCACTTTGAAAACGTTACGAGAACGTTACATTTGAATGTCTTCTCGACGTTCTGAAACAAGTGGCAACATTATAAAAAATATCTACAATGTTTCAGAAAATATTCTGTGTATAAGTCGTTTGCATTTTGCTTTTTACTTGTTGGAAGAATGGGGATCCAAATAAACATATTAAAATCAATAAATATACTGTTTTGCTCTTTATTAATGAACAGACCGAACGTTGCCATAACTTTTAATAACTCTGTCAGAATGTTAGCAAAAGTTAAGAATACGTTCCATAAACATACCATATCAACAAAACTACAGCAATCCCATGATACATTTCACTCAATGGACCATACCTGCTTTACATATAATAATATTTCATGTACAGCACTGCATATCAACGTTTATGCATTTAACATCCTCATCCTAAAACAGAAATCCAATAGTCCCCGTTCAGCCAGCTATATATAATTAGGTTTAACCAGATCATCTGGTTACTGTAATCTGGTTAACAGTGTGCTGAGCTCATGGCTTCTGGGTGTGGACCTCTCCGATATGAACACAACATTACATACAGACACAGAAACTGCTCAAAATCAGTATGATGTATATCGTATTACCATGATATTACTTCAAGGCATGCATTTACATGTAGGCAAAAAGAAAAAGAGTCTACAGGATTAGGGTAGTTGTTTTTTTAAAGGATATCATTTCTTTTACCTTTATTCCCTGCTGCTGGGTGGTTAAAATCAGCTTGGACTCATCCAAGAGCAGAACCTCGCAGTAAAACTCCTCTTGGACTGAACAGAAACAACTCATCTTGAACTAGACAGAAGAAGATCCACAAAGAGTTGTGAAGTGAAAAGCCTACAGAAACCTGGGGATGTTACTATCCATCATCCAGCTCCTGTCCTCCTTTGTTACATGTTCTCCGCTCCGGTCTTCATGCACCTGATGTTTGCACCAGCAGAATGTCCCATCTGAACTCATATGAGGAATAAAGTGGAAGTGGAAAGGTTCATCGCGCTCCTGGAAGTATATCCCCGAGCCTTGACTTCTCCTCCGGGCCTGTAGGTGACTTCGGCTGGGGCTGTGAGGCTGGATTGATCCGGCTGTCCCATCAAAACCTCCTGATTCACTGAACGTGTTTCACTTGGATACATGCTGAGTGTTGCCAAGCAGCTCGAGCTGTTCATGTGTGTGACTCCTCCCTCGAGCACGCGCACGCACCAGAGCGTCATGAGCGGGACTGTCCTGCCACCTGTTGGAAATTCAGCGCATCCTCGCCTGTGTTTATTTATTTATTTTATTGCATTTAAATCTACATAAGGATTATTTATAATAAAATAATTTAATGCATAAATAATGCTAACACATCGTGTAATTTATTGATTTAAAAATAGTTCAATAAAGTAATAAAACTTAAATAATATTCTATTATAAAGCCTATTGATCATCTATTCTAATTTATACTATTCATATTACACTATAATTAGCTGTGCAAACCATATTAATTATTTATGATGCAATAATGTATTAATGTTAAATATTACATAACATCATTTAATAAATTTCGAATATAAATTCATTTAAAATAGTTCAATAAAAAGATTACATTATTAATAAAATACATTATGGTGGGGGGTGGGGGTGGAAGACTGTATTCTATACATCACTGAATTCTGTTCAAAATTCTGCTCTAATAAATTACTTTAATAAAGTCTATTGTTGCCCTATTCTAATTTCTACTATCCAAATTACACTATAATTATCTATGCTGGATATTACATAATTTAATACAATTTAATTAATTGTAAATTCAAATGTATTATTTAAAAATAATGTAATAAAAATATTAAAATCTCACATTTTTAATAAGATTCATTATGTTTTTCTTAACTGTGAAAACTCTATTAATTATTTATAACAATATAATTTAATAAATAATGTCAAATATTGCATAATGGTGAATAATATAATTGAATCAATTTTAAATTCAAATATATATAATAAAAAATTAAACAATCTTAAAGAAATAATTAATAATAAAATTATTAAAAGGTTATGTTCTTCTTTACTACTTAAAAAGCTCTTATATTCTAATTTGTCACTGAATTCTATTAAAAATCCTGTTCTAATAAACTACTTCTAATTTAACACTATAGTTTACTCTATTAACTATTTATAATAAAATAATAGAATATAGTATTTTTATAAATACTTTTAAATATGACATAATGCTAAATAATATAATAATTCAATACATTTTCCAAACAAATTAAATTAAAAATAATTCAATAAAAATAATAAATATTTAATAAAATTATGTAATTTGAAAACATTATAGTTTACTTTACTAGGTGTGAGCTGTATAAATTTATGACACGATCTCTGCAAAAAAAAAAAGGGATTTGTTGAAGAGACTAAGCGCAATTCTTTTTCCTGCCGCATGGTGTCGTTTTGAGCAGGCGGCTCACGGCGCATGCGCAGATCCTGACTCCACTAACAATATGGCGAAGCGTCGCGGGGTCTGAAGCTGCTGAGCAGAAAACCACTCACACAAAAGAAGACAAAGTTCCAAACAAACCCATGATACAATCAACAAACCGGGAAACATCCAACAATATGAATTCACAGGATTTATTCCGGCTTTTGCGATAGACTCGAGTTATTTCGTGGATGAGGACGAATGTTTGTGCAGGTAAGACTTTAAATAGCTTCAGTAGTGTTTGTTTATATAAACAACATAATCTCAGAAACGCGTCAATATGCAGGCCTTTCTGTTAATAATGCTTCGG
Source organism: Enteromius fasciolatus (assembly GCA_032361145.1). Classification (NCBI taxonomy): domain Eukaryota; kingdom Metazoa; phylum Chordata; class Actinopteri; order Cypriniformes; family Cyprinidae; genus Enteromius; species Enteromius fasciolatus. The sequence goes on along the minus strand of JAUMHR010000059.1, from coordinate 16,285,391 downwards.
TTAAGTTTATAAAATGCCGTGCTATTAAAACTAGTAGTTTTTTAATGAAGCTGAAGCCGGAATAAGTGTGTGTTTGTGTGTAATTAAGTGTTAAGAGTTTATAGAACAGCTGTGATATGAGCACTCATCCTTCAATATATAACATCACATATACATATAGTGTATTTTACTAATCTTTACTGTTTAAAATCTTGCAATGTATAAAAAATAACTATAACTAACTCTACTGACTGCTTTTTCTCTATTAAAAATGTTTTTCTAGCAAATATAAATGATACTCAAGCAAAAAAAATATTTTTAGATTGACATTTTATTATTTTAATAAATATTTCTTCATATTAAAGTATTGTTTAAATGTATATTTATACATACGCATATATATATATATATATATATATATATATATATATATAAATGTATACGTGTGTGTGTGTGTGTGTGTGAATATATCTATATATCTATCAATATATATATATGTTCCTTCTAATCCTAAACCCTTCTAATATAATCCATACGCATTTAAATTATTAAATTATATTTATTTTAATAGTATAATGTATACTTTGAATAATTTATATATTAATATATTTTGCATTTCCAGGATAAATAAAATTCCAAAGTAAGACATTACTTTTCTCGAATAAATTGTTTCTACCCTAATAAACTATACAATAATATTGTATGTTAATAATATGCTGTGCTTCTCTTGAATTGTGCTCTAATAAACGTGTTTAATAAAGCCTATAGTTGCTGTGTTATACTCTGCTCATCTCTATACACTGTAGTAAACGTCTCTAACCGTCTCATAAACTGTACATCTGTCTGATAAACCTGATGTTCGTTACAGGAGTCCAGCAGTGGATTTGCGCTGCAACCCTTGGCAAGTGGCCTGCACTGGCAGACGGTGAGGAAAACTGTTTTTTCACACAAAATCAGTGTGCTATGATGTCTTTAAGATGAAGAAAAGTGTTATTTTTACCTCTTCCCTGCTGAAGCATAATAGGCGTAGTTTTGCTTTGACGGAGGCTGTGAAAATGCTTTGACGTCAGCTGCTGTTGTCATGTGTGCTGCACCTTTTAACATATGTCTACTAGCAGTTTTTATATTGCTTCTTATTTTGCAATGATATGCTCTATTCAGTATTGGATTATTCATAACCGTTCGGTATATTGCACAGTTTTTTTATTCTGTTTGTTTTTTACTTAAAATCTTTAATCCAATTTTATTGTATTTTGCATAGAAAAGAGTGATTAGTGTTTTAATGTAAAAATGTCCGTTTGTGTTTCATGGTAGTAAAAATCAAGTCTTTATTTCTATTTCCACAAATTTAGGCCTAAAATGGTTCAAATGAATTGAAAAAGAACAAAAAAAAATCTAAACATCCTTAAAACAAGATACAATTATTTGTGATGCAAAGAATTATAGGAAGTCTTGTATTTAAAAAAAAAAAAAACTAACAAAATGGAGGTTATTAATAACACAAGAACAAATAGTTTTGTCCATGGGGTGCGAAAACTTGTTTCCACAGTAAAAAGTAAATTTTCTCTTCACTGGCAGATTTTTTTTGTGTATGTGAAGGTTTTAAATCAAATGTGATCAGATTTAGACGAATTTCTCATAACGTCTCATCTAAGGTAAAAATCTTAAAAAATATTATTTTAAATATGATTATTTTTATTATTGAATTAAAAGGTAATTAAGATCTGTTGCAAGACATTTACATTTAGAGACTGTATTGTCTTTCAATTTATTTCTTAAATATTCTTAAAAATTGGCTTAAAGTTATATAGTAGTATTATTTTTATTTTATTTGTAAAATTGTATTTATTTATTTTTTTAATATACAGATATATTTTTATTCTACCTATGTTATTTGACTTATAATATACTGTATTTTTATTTATATTTCTCTTTGTATCTGTAGTATGTAGTCTTATCTTATAAAACCTGCCGAAACCCTGTATAATAAGTAAGGTAAATATTAATAAATAATGGCAGAATTTTAATTTGTGATGAACTGATCTGAGATGAATCTGGAGAAATGTCTATCAGCTAAAACCGAACCAGAAACGCAAAAGATGTATTCATTTGTTCCTGAATTCTTACTAAGGTTTAATTGGCCAAAAGTAGGTTGAATCTGCACTTGACCGTAACAAACCTCATTAATATTTAATCTAGGTCTGAAGTGAGTCACAGATTTGTCTTGTATTTTTACAATATATTGTGCGAAGTTGCTTTCATGCAGCTTCATATGTGTTATTAATGTGTGCAATGTCTGTGGATTTGATTGAACACACATGTAGTAAAATATCACGTATATCCTACATATTCTACACTTCACTGGGGCTAAATGAGCAGGGATACTCAAAGAACAAAATTATAGATTGACGCTTTTTCTTTTAAATGGCACAAAACATTAGCCTTTCCTCTTCTATTTAGAATGTTTTCCCACACAAGTAAGAAAAAGTGCGGACAGTTTCCTATTGAATTGCTCCACAAGAGAGGACTGACCAACAAGAGTCTCTGCCAATGTCCATTTTTCAGCTCTCAAAGACCCAAAGCTCATTTACATGAAAAAAACCCCACTTCCAGCGTATATAGAGAAAGCCCCCCCGTCCGTGTTTTCTATTCACCACCTCAGTTTGAGAACGCAAATCACAGCCGCTTATAGAGGATGATTTATTATTCACAAAGCCTTATTCAGGAACTCTTGAGACTTTAATTGCAATGATAAAGTTGTACAGTAGCAGTAAACTCACTGTGAACAAATAATACGGACTAGACTAAGAAATGTGTTATTTGTTTAAGACAGAAACTGATGTGCTTTTGTTTATTGGATTCGCTCAATTTACTAATAAGGGTTTTCTTCATGTAGCGCACAAGGGTTTTACAAAACCCTTTAGGTACTTTGCATTTCGGAGGAAATGTTATGTAGCCTGTGCATTGAGTTCTGGCTTCGAAACATCTGTGAATGGACAAATTTTGGGGTTAAATCGAACATAAAACCATTTGTCCCAAATGGTATTTGCTTAAGTTGAATTACTACTTGTTAGATATTTGTGGAGGTATTGTATACTTGTTCTTCTCGTGTGGTAAATGTGAGTCTTGTATATCAGTTGTACTGTGTCTGTGTGAAATATCAGACACTTTTAAAAGTAGGCTGTTTTGGTAGATAAATGCACTTGTGGTTGGTTGCATAGATTATAAAATTCTTAGATCATAGAAATGCTACACACTTGTGTATTTATTGCATGGAAAAGGTAATAATTGGAAGAATTGCTTGTCATTTTTGAAGTATGATTAGCAATTAGTTAATTCAGGTATTTATTATTTATACTATACGTAAATTATTGCTCTAAAATTAGTTGTTATAAATTATTTATATAACATTCTAAAATGTATAATTTAATAATTTTAATAATTAAAAACAATGTATTTTATTAAATAAATATAATTACATAAATTTAATTAAATGAGTTGAATTATTTTATTATTAGGGCTGTCAAAAGAGTAATCACATCCAAAATATGCTTGTGTATAGAATATATGGACTTGTACTGTGTGTGTGTGTTTAATAATAAATAACAAAACGCATAATAAATAAAATATTTACATATTTATATTCTTATAGTTTATATTATATAAATGTATTTAATAAATAAGAATAATATTTTTCTTAAATGGATGTATTGTATTTAAATACACGTAATAAATATGCACAGTAATACACACACATATTATGTAAACAAAATTATTTTGGATGCGATTTAATCGTTTGGCAGCATTATTTATTAGACAGTCAGAATTACAGCTATACATATAAAACATTGTAAACAACAATTAAGACTATTGTTTATCACTCTATATATGCATCAGACATCATGTCTTATAAATGATAAGTGCATATCATGCTCTTTTTGTTGTTGTTTGTTTTTGAATGTTGGTTAAGATTTTAATTTGCGTCTTTCAGTTTTTTAGTGCGTTATAACTTCAATGCATCTTCTATAGCCTGTGCTCCGTAATTAGTGATCCGTTTATTGTATATCTGGTCATGTGACCTTCAGCCGTTTTGACCCATCTCCCCGCACGCCCGGGGCTCACCCCATGACCGCTTTTAAAGCCAGTCAAGGGAAGCAGCTGTACAGTGGGGCAGAAATCTGGCCAGCCACTGCACCAACACCGGCCTGTGCTGGCTGCCTTCCGATTGGCCGAGCCCTCGCCCATGTGACTCAGGGCTGGCTGGATGCTCTCCGGCAACTGACACAGTTGATGGGTTGCTGGGATGGAGGCTGTCACTGGAGCAGAATGGGGTAAGTCTCTGTTTAACGCCCCGATCTCTCGATGCAAGCGTGCAGATGCGTCTGTTTGGGGCTATTCAGCGCGGAGGAGATAATAACGCGTTTGTTTGTGCGGTACAGCAAGGCGGTGCCGATAAGCCTTTTGTTTTGATGGCTGGTTATTGAGAGGGTGTGGGGGGATGTGCATAGATGAGGATTCTGGCTTTATCGTCGAGATGCTTAAAAAGCCTCTTTTGTGCTGCACGAGGACAGATGCACGAGCAGGCTGATTATTTATAGCCATGGACACGGATTCCTTACTAAATGTAAGCAGCTATTGCTTCTGTCAGGATGGAAGGGCTGTTGCAAGAAAAGCTTCTTTTTTTTTTTATTCTGATTTAGCGAACGAAGCAGATGTTCAATGCTGGATTTGTTGATGCCGAACGGTATTTTGGCTTGGTTGGATGGTGCATGTGAGACCGGGATGTCGTCGGTCGCCGTGTCTTTGTGCACGGAGGGAAGGGCATCTTGACTGCAGGGAATTTTAGCATCTTGCATTGCTGGTGGAGAGGTGACTGCTTTAATGCATCGCAAGCGTTGCATGCACAACACTGCACCTCTGGTGAATAAATGCATGCATGGTGTGCATTTGCAAAACGATTGCAATCGTGGAGTAATGTGGACGGACGAAGGTGCATGCATTCGTATTATTTGAAGAAAGTGTTGAAATATTAATGAGTCTTTCTTCTTTTCACTCCTCCCTGTTTCCTTACCTCAAGCCTTTTTTGCTGAGTAGATGTCGACCATTTTGCTCTCTCTGCATGCCACAGAGAGGTTTTTAAATCTATTGTTAATTGCATTTTCGTGACTCTTTATTACGGTGTATTTATAAACTATAAAAATGCAAAGCTGCACTCTGCACGATTAATATTTGTAAGCATCGTTGTATGCATTAATTTAATCTTTAATTGTGTTTTATTGCCTTTTAGAAGTGCAAGAGTGTTTATTCACAAAATGTGTGTCATCAGATGTGTGTCAGCAGATTTCTGTGGCAATCGGACTCAGCCAGTGTGCTGTTGGCATTAAATCATATGCATCCGTGCTGGCTAATTAGTCATGTTGCTATATGATAGCAAGATCTTGATGTAATTGTGGATTTTGCAAACCGAAGATTTTTTGGATCGTGGTATTCACAGTCAAGTTGTAGATTTTTGTTAGAGATGCATGCATTTAATAGCTTTAAGGAATCTGATCAATCTGCAATGAACAGTCAAAAAGGAAGATCTATATTTTTTGGATGAATTCTGCGTTCTAATGGCCGTGGATGCCCTGGAAACAGTGGCAGAATCCGAAGCGGAGTCACATTGATTGGACGCAGCTGCAAACTAGCCCTGACACATTGACGGGCTTCCTGTAATGTAGGCTGCTGGTGTTGGTTAATGTAAAACCAGGTTAAACATAATCTGGTGAAAGAGGAATGGAAGGAATTTGGTTTATTGAACTGTTACAACATGCACAGTCACTTTTTCATGTGACGTTTTGCTCAAAAAATGGCACACAGTGCCGAAATGGTTTTCAACGGCACACAGTGGCATCGCTCCTAAATAATAAAGTTTCAAGTGTTTTGTTTTTTGCTAATTTATTGTTTATAGATGCAAAACCTTCTCCCTTTTTCCTCAGCTTTTTCTGATTTACATGATACATGTATGTGTACTGTGTATATTTATTATGTCTAAAAAAATGCGCAAACATAACATATTTTTACAAATATTTATTTGTATATATGTTTTCATATATTTTATATTACATATAAATATAATATATAAACATAACACATTATAATTAAATATAGATGTTCGCATTAATATGTACATTATAAAAAAAAATCTAAAATATTCAGACAACATGCTTATTCTGACTCGTTCATATTAAAATATGGAAGCATATGAAATGTTATTGTTTAAATGAGTAAAAAAATCTTGCATAAAAACGAGGATAGTGGCAAATATTTTAAACTACAACTAACTAGTGTTTGGGGTGAAAGTAATTCATCTTTTAATGTGGCATAAATTTAATTGTAAGTAATAAAGTTTCATGTTTTTTGGATGCAAAATCCCAAATGTTCTTCCTCTCTCGTTTTTGCTAGAAAATCTATATTTTGAGAAAGTTGCAGTATTTTACATCACAAACCGTTGATTCCTAATGCTGAGTTGCCAATAACTTGGTACAATGTTTAGGTAGAAAAGTAGTTTTTGAAAGCTAGTGCATATAGTTGCATTGCTCATAAGTATTAAAGCTTCTTGTTTTTTCTTATGCATGCAATATGTTCTTTTTACCACATATAAGTTTTTTTATAACGTTGCAATATTTTACATCACAGACCACTGATAATCCTAATTCCGGTAATGCCAATAATTTGGTGTTTTGGCAGAAGGCAAATGCAGATAGTTGCATCACTCAAGTATTAAAATTCTATGCATGCCATATTTTCTTTTTTTTACCATGTTTTTGATAACGTAGCATTTTTCTTTTTTATTACAGGCCATATTCCTAATGCTGAGATATAGTCATTTTTTATTTCGGCAAATCAAGTGCATTGTTGAGGAGAGATGTGCTTTACTATGTGATCCGACTCCCAGATTTCTCCTGCTGGACCAGAAAGCAAGTTTTTTTTATAAAATACTGAATATTTTTTTCCATTTGCACGCGTTACTGTGCAGCTGCAGAAGTCAGAGTCATGCTGAACAGGGCTTGCTGTTGATCTTTAGCACGTCAGTGGTAATTCGGCGGCGATGTGCTGATAGATTTTTCCACTTGGTTGATCAGGCCTCCACTTCAGGATGGAGATAAAAATAGAACTTCATACAGTAACTCATCGCTTTGCCTCTCTGAATCGTCTGCTTGACTGGACTCGACATGGGTAAAAACTGTCCGGCGGGCATCGGCTCTGCCATCCATACACACAACGTGAGGCACGTGTGTTATTGTGTTCTTCGTCAGTGTCGTGACATGGTCATTGACTACATGATGCTCACTCGTGATTGGCTCTTGACAGTGACACGGGCCGAACTCATACGTTTATTTCTCTCGTGGATTATTTTGTCTATGACTAATATTAAATTAATATAGTAAACAGATTTACTCGAGCATCACTCGTGATCATTGCTCTGTTCTTGGATGTTGTAGGTCAAGAGATAGTCCAAGATGGCTGCAGCGTCTTATGATCAGCTGCTGAAGCAAGTGGAGGCACTGAAGATGGAGAACTCCAACCTGAGACAAGAGCTCGAGGACAACTCCAACCACCTCACCAAACTGGAGACGGAGGCGTCTAATATGAAGGTACAGCTTCTGTTTGTGTCATACAGCAGCCTGATAGTATTCTTGAGAAAATGAAATCGTACCTTCTGAACGTGTGTTTCTGGAGTCGTAGAGCCCCACAGTAATGGGATAATGTAAAAAGGAAACACTGCAGGTTAGCATCAAGCTGGTTTCTTTGGCTGTGAAAGTGATTTTTGAGTAAATGAATGCATAAACGTAACTTTAAATGATTTTTTTTATGTCCCCAGACAACCTCTGTTTTCTAATATAGCCACTTGTTAGTTTTTTTTAGGCATTGTTGATATATTTTATGTCGTCGAATTACACATGAATACATCTTAATCTTGTGTTCACCACAAAAACGCCAAAGAAACCCCAATGACTTAGAAATTATTGAACCGGAAGTGCTCAAATGCTTCAGGTTATATTTATTCATTTATTTTTGGCCTACGAAAATGCTTACATAATATGTGTAAATTATTGTGGCACATTATTTTGGGGAGTTAAATCATATTTGAAATATATTTATTGTAATGTAAGCAAAAAATAATACTGAGCTGCTATTTAATGTTATTAAAGACATTTTTTTATTGTTATTTTCTTTTAATTTTACCAGCTATGAAACTTAGCATCATTATTTAATTAAAAAACAGGCAGAATAAAATGGTAAAAACACTTTTAATTATTTATAATTGTTGTTTTATATACACGTTTTAAATGATCAATAATAATTTTATTTATATAATAATACTTAAATGAGCTTTAAAGGAAACTATTGCTATAATGGTATGAAAACTATTATTAATGTTACATAAAAACATGATTAAAATGCTCATTTACTGCTGTTTTGCTTTGATTTAAAATGTAAGATGATAGAGCTTTTATTTTGCCAGGAAACTTTGTTGACAACAGATGCTTAAATTGTTCTCTGTACGAACATGAATGTTTGGCGCGTGTTGCAATTAAATAAATGCACATTTAGGGTGCATGCTTTGCAATTTCGCACTAAATTGTTAGCTTTATTAAAATGACCGCTCAACTGCTGAGTAACAGTGTATCATATACACATGTTTGGCGTTTTGCTCTCTTTAGGTCTCTGAGAAAAGAGTTTTAATAAACTAGAACAAGACTATGCAACCTTTAGTGAGTTTGTGTTTAAATGCCTCAGTGCCTCATTTTGTCATCTAAACGCTGTATGGTTGGGCTCTCTTTTAACGTCGCAGACTTTCAAGACTAAAAATGCCATCCATCCGCCAATGATTTCCCACTAAGTACCCTTTCTTCTCCTAGCTCCTGACACCAAAGGCAGCGTTCGCAGGCACTTCTTTGAGTCGAGCTTTTTGAAGTAGAAGCGGCAGGCTGCTAGGTGGGCATTAAGAAATTGGATGTGACCTGGCAGTCTCGGGAGGGAAGACAAAAAAGGGTTTCTGAAAGAACTTAAGGCCCGAAATGAATGTGCTGAGACATTAGAAGTTGGCTAATGTGCAAGTTTTGCAGTGAGACTGTCAGCCCGGATCGCCTGCCCCGATTTCAAGACGAGGGTCAGGCGAGTTCAGGAGAAAGATACGTTGGAGATATTTCGGGACTGAATAGAATATATATATCTCGTGCTGTTGAACACGTGTGAAAGTCTCTTGAAGGGAATTTATGTCGCTCTGAAGATGTGAGATTGGTGTTGCTGAGGAGGAATCTTTGAAGCGGAAGCAGATTTTCTCTCTGTGTGTTCATACGCTGTAAAGTCCTTAAGGGGAAAGAGAGGCCTTTTGGTTGGTTCAGTTAATATGATTCACAGCAGCGTTTTTTTTTTTTTTTTTTTTTACCGTTAGCAAATCAGAGTGATTGTTGTTGACGTTTTATAGTTGCATGCTTTGCTAAACACCTCCATTTGCTGTGAAGTCATTCAAAGTCAACATTTTGCTTCCTTAAAGAGCCCCTATTATGGGTTATGAAAGGTTCATATTTTGGTTTTGAGAGTCCCAAACAACAAACGATTCATTCAATGATTAATTTCTAACTCCTCCAGTAATTGGTCAATTTTGTGAGCTTTTAACAACAGTGTTTTTGCGTAATGTAAAGAGAATGTGGCATGGTTGCCAGGTTGTAAAGATTAAGTAAACTTCTGGACAGAAAATGCATAATTTTATGAAAAGGGGTTTGCTTGGGGGATTTTAAACTCTTGACATCTGGCAACCGCATCTATGAAAGCTTGCTAATGCGAGAGAAAGCATTTAAACGCCATTTAACAATTAAATGTTTTCAGATAAATAACCAGCAGGCAAGTATTGCACACGATTATGCTGTCGTGCTGTCCTGAAACTCTGAGAATAATGTGCACTAGGGCTGGGCGATGTATCGAATATTAGTGATAATATCGCAATTATTTTGACGACGATGTAAAAATGCAAAATATTGTGAATATCAAGTATTTAAGATATTGCATCCGCTAAGAGTCAGGTAGCGTCCATTAGTGCGGTTGCCAAATATCACAAGTTTTAAATCCCCGAATCAGAGCTTCGCTGTTAAAAGGATACTTTTCTGCCCATTGTTTTGTTTATTTGAAGCAATCTGGCAAACATGCGCACATGCTCACTACTCGTTGCAGAAGCACCGCCGCCAATGAATATGTGTTTAATACATTTAATAAAAAGCAATAAGTGATCACATGCTCTAGATTATTATTTATTTTTTTTTTTAAATGCTTAAATTTGCACTAAACATTTTGGGGCAGTTTCCCGAACAGGGTTTAAGACTAGTCCTAGATTAAACTAAATGTTAAGAGCTGTCTAAACTGGAAAAGCTTGCACTGAGATATCTTAAAATACATTGTTGTCATTGTTTGGTCTTAAAATGCTCACAGATCATGCATTTTTGTAAGACACGTTTCTAAAAATTCTTAAATGTCCTAATCTAGCAAAGGTCTAGTCCTGGCTTAATCTAATCCCTATCCGGGAAACCGGCCCTTTGTATACTTTCGTATACGCTCTATCTAAATAGTTGTTGTTTGTTTTTTGTTATTTAAAAGGAAATGCAAACATGTTAAGACCTCGTAAAAATTTTTACAATATCGAGATATGAATTGTTTTTGCATATCGTCCAGGCATTTAGATTTTTATGCTGACTTTTGCATGCTTTAATTGAATGTCAACAAAAGCACCTTGCTCTCCAGATTTCCTTGGCATCCCAGATGCCACAGGCACTCTTTGAACTCCAAAAGTCTCAGGCAGTGAAATCCTGTTGGTGTTTGTCTTATGTAAGAGCTTTTGGATGTAACCTCTTTCATCAGGATGATCTGATATCAGGCACGTCCAGAACGCCCTGATGCCAGCGGTTATGCCATCTCTAGACGTAATCATAGTGTTTAAAGCACTTAATGAGAAGCTGTGTTTGTCTGGTGTGTTTTTAGCCGTGACAGATGCTGCGGAGGCCAGAGCTCACATGCTGCCCTCAGTTATGAGATGCTGCTGTTTCTAGGTCTGCAACGACTAATCGATGAAATCACTAATGATTATAATCAACAGCCAATTTCATTATGGATTAGTTAGCTCTAGTGCTGTGCATGGAGAACCATGGAGTGATGCTGCTTAAGATTGCCTCATAATATTTTACAAATTAATATGTAATTAATATATAGCTCCATATTGCCTTTCCTTAAAAAACACTGTTGAATATAAACGTTATGTAATGTATATAAAAAGCAAAAAACTATATGTATATATTTATATATATAATTTGTATTATGTATTTTTGATATATATTTATCTAGGGCTGTGCAATATGACGATACAGATGAAATATGGTGGTGTACATCATATATATTGAAATGTTATATAAATCACATCGCTCAGAATTTTCCCGGTGGATTTTAGTGCCCCACTAAAATATAAAAATATATAAATACCATTTCCAGTTAATGGTGTTGCAGTCAAGCAGAACTTAATTTTTTTAAATCATTTATGATGTGCAGTAAATATTCGACTTATTATATGTTCCTTACATCTTCTGTGAGCTTTTGGCAGCTGCAGATAACACGTGCTGCCCTCTATCGATGAAATACTGCGAGGAACACAATATTTTTGACATGAGGATGTATGTTAAGCATAAACCTCCGCGGTATGCGGTGCCACAGAAACCAGGTTCTGTCTTTCATCAGAAGCGCGTACATTAAGTCTTCAGTTTTGTCCAGTTCATAACAATTCTGCTGTTTCTCATGGAAGTGTTTGAGGCCCCTTCCGTTTCCCAGCCGCCGAGATACTCACGGCTTAATTTAGAGAAGCCCCCTTCCTGCCTTTGTTGGTGAGATGAATGCAGCGCTTCCCTTCTCCTCCGGGCTCTCAAACAAACATCTGCAGGCCTGGGCTTCCCCTCTCCACGATCGCAAATCACAAGCCCAGCAAACAACCAACCACTGTATAGCAGTTTAGCTGCTTTGGTTAATCAACACGTGAGAGCAAAGCAAGATTTAGCAGATGAAGAGTCGTCTGGTTTTTCAGAGGAAGAGAACCCTGTTTCTGTTTTTCTAGTTGCTTAACTTGTCATGCTTGGTTAGCAGACGTGAAAATGATGTCTAGTGAAGTGCAAAGCGACAAGAACGATTAGATTTTTTTTTGCCTTTTTAATTAATTTTTTTTTTTTACTTTTATCTGTTTAATCACATTATCGTCATGGTGGAGTGTAATTATGCCTGATTCATCACTGGAGTTAGCAGGTCAAGTCTAATGCATTGATTTCTGGGATTGGGCTGCGCAATTAATCCTTCAGTTTTAATGTTTGAAAATTAGGGAAGGTTAGCATTGTAATTTAAAAATAAATGAATTGCGTTTTAAATGCTTTTTATTTTACAGTAAAATATGACTTATTTGTAATTTTATTTAGTAGTAATACTACTTTTTATTGAATAATAAATGTTTATTTAGCACTAATAAATACAAATAGAGCTAAATTTGTAGTAATACATATTATTGTGCAGTACTACAAATAAGCACAGCAAACCTGAAATGTTTAATTACATTTAATATTTAAAGTTTGCTATATAAATTATTTAATTTAATGTAAAATGTAATGTAAAATAAAATATATATTTTTAAAAAACATTTTACAGAGAAATATTTATTTTTAGTATTTTTTTAAGCTATATTTATTTTTTGTAATTATATATTTGCATTTAGTTATATAATATAATAATAGATATAATAATGATAGAACTAATAATAATACTATTATTATTATTATTATTATGATCATCATCATCATTATTATAATAGTCATATTAGTATATAATCACCAAATTTTGGGCATATTGTGCTGTACTACACTAAGTTTAGTTTTATATTTTAGCAATTTTTATATGTTTATTTAGCATTGGTGTAATATGTATTACATGTATTATTTTGTGCAGCACTACAAATAAACCGCAAACCTGGAGTGTTTTTAAAATGCCATCACAGTTTTAATTAAAGTAGTCGCAGCTGTTTTTTGCCTCTGAATCGTGCTGTCCTATTCTCAGATACTGTTTTTTTTTTTTAGCTAATCTATGTGGTCTAGATATTTCCATGCTTACAGACAATTACACACTGTGCAGAGGACACATGCAATATACTGAAGAAACAGTTTTCACATGGACCACAAAGAATGGAAAGCATTCATGGCTTGTTTCTGTATCTGTACCTGCTTCTAGCTGAACCTTGTCAGTCATTTCCAGCTCAAGCCGATGTTCATTTTCCCAGTGGATGAGCTCAGTAACTTCTAATGACGAAGCCCACGTCATATAAAGCTTCAGCTCCTCCGGTCGTGACTCAGAATGCTGTAATCTTCTCATAAAACATCTCTTCTGGATTCACTGGATGGAGTTTGCACCTTGCCCAGACGAGTGCAGCGTTAAGGAAAAACTATGTAGATGTCGCCTCTTTTGTCCAGAACTTGTTCTCTTCTTAATTTTTAAAGTGTTTTGTACTAAATGGGCTGTTTGTGGGTGTATAATGTCCTCCAGCAACATTTTAGGTCAGTTCTTAGCAGAGATGCAGCCAGTTGTCAGCCAGGGTTATTGTAGTTCACTAAATCTTAATGTGTTTAACAAAAAAAAGAAGGGAAAAAAAGTTTGTTGCTTGAAATAATAAAAATTAAATAAAATATTTAAAAAACACTATTTAAGCTAGGTTCCAGTGCAACATGTAATTTTTAATAATAATAATAATAATAATAATTAATTTAATTAAATAATAATTTAATTATTAAATAATAATTTAATAATATATTTTTTTAATTTACTAAAGGAACTAAAACTAATAAAATAAAATTAATAGAAACTAAATAGACATTGAAAGCTAAATAAATAAATAGCTTAATTAAAATGAAAACAGGAAATGTATATCTTGTATAAAATATATATATATTATGTGTATATATATAATATGTATATATATGTATATATGTGTGTATATATATATATATATTATGTATATTAGAATAATTCTGCCATGAAAACAAGTTATTACATCTGATTTAATTTTATTAATTTATTTTTTATGAATCTAAATTATATATTTAAAAAAATGTTTTGTTTTTTTTTAAATGTTAAGTAAATTTGAAAATTAATTTTTAAACTTTAATTTCAGTTTAATTTTAGACTAAAAATATTTCAGTGCATAAGTAGTTTTTTTAAATAAGCAGGATAAGTTGATGGAGATCCTCAGATAATTTCATTTATCAGCATAATTTTCTTAACTTCCTGTGTCTTTTTTTAGAAGAGTGGTTTATTTCATGTTTTAAATCTTATTTGTGGTCCGTCGCCACGCTTGTTTTTTCCTAAGTACATACCATGTGTGTCACATAATGTTTTCTTTCCACGTTTCAAGGACGTTGTGCCTATATCACAGCGAAAGCGAAGCGGCCTGCCATCCTTCCCCTCAAACAATAACCCGGGGGTCTCGTCTGACTCCAGGTCAGATGCAACACACACTAGATAGGAATCAGATATGCGGGTATTTCAGGCTCCCTGCAGATGGCTGCCTAGGAGCATTGATTTCCATTACTGGGAGGATAGGATGACATTTTTAAAAGTGTTGTGTGCTTGCAGTTCCACACATGAGTGGGTGGATGACTCTAATATTGTACCAAGGGCATCTGCATCACAGTAACCCGATTCCTTCGGACGTTGACTCTGAGAAGAGCAGAACTAGGACTTCCATTATAGCCTCAGCGGCGCATTAGGAGATTGACGTCCATCTGAATGAGGATTTGGCTGCGGAAAATTTTATTATAGCTGTAATCTACTCTCATAAAGGTTATTTTGGGATTTCAGTTATTCACTTTTATTATATTAGAAGACTAGACCTTTTAAAACATGGATCAGAATCCCCAGTGCAGTTAACTTACATAATATATTTTATAATATTGATTGGTGGTGTTTGCTAATGGTGTTTTGCTTATTCATAGTCAGTGTTTTGAAATGAGTGATTTTTTTTATTGTATTTGTATTTTTTTTAAATACAAAAAAAATATATATATATTTTATACATACTATATTAAATCAAATATGAGAATCTGATGATATCTATATAGAATCTGATTTATTTCTAATTGTGTATACTAAAAAGTTGAGAATTTTTATTTTAATTTTATTTATATAATTGTACAATTTAAGATTATATTATATTTTAATTTTATATTATAATATATATTAAATTTAATTTATATTATAATTTATTCATTTATTTATTTTATTTTCAACTGTAAAATCTTTTTGCTCTGAAATAGGATTGCACTTTTTGTTTGACAATAAATATTCTGAATATTTTATTTTAATGTATAAAATATTTTTTACTTTATTATTTTATAATTTATGTATGTTGTTTTAAATTGTTTATATATATATATAATCTTTTTAGTTTATTTTTTTTTTTTTTACTATTTTTTTAACTATAAATTTTTAACTATACTTTTATTTTATATTATGTTTTATTATATTTTAAGTTTTTAAATCATCTCATGTTTTATCCACATCTCATTGTGAAAAGAATCTAGCACAATAAGACATCTCCTAAGAGCATAAATAGAGGTAATTCAGTTTCCTGAACGAGTCTAGAGAATAAAACCGTTGTCATACCATCGTTTGATTCACTCTCTCTGACTCACAGCGTAGTAAAGGACTCTGCAATCATATGACCCCTCCCCTATAATGAAGCTGTTGTTTCCTGAGACGTCTCAGTGTGACGTCACACTTTTTCGGGAGCAAACACCCGATGACTCTTCTGAGACACAGAATAACCCCGCGTTGTCCTCTTCTGCTGGATAAGGGAAGACAAACGGCGAGCTCGTGCCTGACCTTTCGCTTCTGGACACCTTCAGTGGGCTGTGTATATGCTGACCCCGGGGCGTTTGGGAAGGGTGGTCCTGTGAAATGAATGGGGAAGCATCTGTGTTCTCCATGAGCCATCGGGTCTCCGGGATGGGATGAGGGGGGAGCTAGCCGCTTCCTGATGGGCAGTCACATTGTTTGGTCATTTGTGCTTCCAAACACGCTCTCAGTGATGAAATGAGCACTGCCAGTATTTGATGTGGTTTTGGGACCATACCGGCGTCATCGAGGGTTTGAGTTATGAAACCTTAAAGGGACATTGAGCGTAACCTCAGCGGTGAGTCCTGCAGATATGCTTTACTCTTATTGTGCTGGTATAAATGACCTAAAGCGCTGTTGATCCAATGTTTCTAGTGGACGATCATCTATGCAGTTTGATTGAACCTCTAACATTAAAGGCATAATAAAAACTTGCTGTTTACTCATCATGTGGCTTTTTTTGTCGAAAAAATAAAGGCTATATTTAGCCGAAACTGGCATTCTTGATGATTCATAATATGCAAGTCAATGGCTACCGTCACTTTAAGAGTCAAAAAAGCGTTCACAGACTTCACAAAATAAATCCCTGTGGCTCCTATAAATATATTGCGGTCTCATGAAGCTGTGCAAGAAACTGAACATTATTTACCACATTATTACCTGTGGTTCAGAGCCTGGAGTAACGTCCGGTTTACAAACAAATCTTTGTTTTCTGATGAAGATGAGTTTAGTGACTTAATATGCTTTAGACATGGAAAAGTGTCGAGTGTTCATGTAAATGAACTTGTGAATCGTTTATTTAAACCAGTTCACTGAAATGAATTGTGTGAATCAGTTCACACAAAAGAATCACATTTGCGAGTTTCTATCTCTCAGAATTGGTGGACTAAGTTTGCACATTTGTTAATGTCACTGCTGCTATTATTATTATTATTATTATTATGCACTCAATTTGCTACAGGCTAGTGTACATAGTCTATATTTCTATTTACGTGGTCTATATTTCTACTTCTGCAACATAGTTGTACTTTTATTACGTTTGTATGCATGTGTATGTGTGTTTTTATTTTTTACATAGTTTGCACCTGTCATGGCGTTCAATGTGGAGAGCTAAGAAAATATTTTATTTTACAGGGAAACTTGATTTTCGCTTTGATTGAATCGCTTTGAGTCTTGAATCTATTCCTGAGGCTCTGAATCACAGGTAATAATAGTGTTGTGAATAATATTCAGTTTCTTGCACAGAGTGATCATTTCGCTTCATAAGATCTCAATATATCATCAGGAGCCACTGGGATTAATTTTGTGTTGTATGTATATGCTTTTTTGACTCTTTGTTATATTGCAGCCATTTGCTCATTAATGTACACACAGCACCCCATATTGACAGATTTAGGGGATTAATTTAAAAAGAAAAACTGAAATATCACATGGTCGTAAGTATTCAGTGCTCAGTATTTAGTAGAAGCACCCTTTTGATGGAATACAGCCATC
>JAUMHR010000059.1:16245039-16259618 GCA_032361145.1 Enteromius fasciolatus | reverse complement strand
AAACAGATATTGCTATTGTCATTTTAAAAGGTGTTTGGTTAGGTTTGCTGAAGACCTGCTTGTTTGTTTATTGAGAAAATGTTTTTGTCTGTCAGGGCTCAGGTTCTCGGGTAGATCACGATGCCTCCAGTGAGATGAGCAGTGCTGGAAGTTACTCCGTTCCACGACGACTGACCAGCCATTTGGGCACTAAGGTTAACTAGTGCTAATTTTTTTTAATGCTATAATGACTTACTGTGATGATTAAATGCATCGTGCATCAGTTTAATCAAGTCTGCATATGCTCAGGTGGAAATGGTGTACTCTCTGCTGTCCATGCTGGGCACCCATGATAAAGACGACATGTCTCGCACCCTCCTGGCCATGTCGAGCTCTCAGGACAGCTGCATCGCTATGCGTCAGTCCGGCTGCCTGCCGCTGCTCATCCAGCTCCTCCACGGCAATGACAAGGACTCCGTGTTGCTTGGAAATTCCCGCGGCAGCAAAGAGGCCCGGGCAAGGGCCAGTGCCGCCCTGCATAACATTATCCACTCGCAGCCCGATGACAAACGCGGCCGGAGGGAGATCCGGGTGCTCCACCTGCTGGAGCAGATCAGGGCATACTGTGAGACCTGCTGGGAGTGGCAGGAAAGCCATGAGCGTGGCGTGGACCAGGACAAGAACCCAAGTGAGGCCCAGTATATCTCTGATGTGTGTTAGGTGTCTGGAATAGCGCAGAGGGACGTGATCCTTAGCTACAATTATTTTTAGTTGTAGTTACTGTGTGGATTAATAGAAGTGTTTTCTCATCCTTGTGTGAGTTTCAAAATTCACTGACTATATTTTTAATAGACAATTTTTTGTGTGTAGCTTTTTAGGGTTAGAAATGTAGTACAATTTAATTTCTTTAATTTCTGCATCATTGTGCACAATTAGCTATCATTAAAGAACATATATTATGAATATTTTGAATAATCTATTTTAGATTTGAAATATTATAGATTTTATATAGTTATCAATTTATTTTGAATTTTAAATTGTATATTTCCTTTAAGTTTTAATTTATTTTGAATATATTGTGAATTAAGTTTTTATTTTTGTGTTTGCGATTTTAGTTTTATTAATTCTAAGTGTTTTTGTCACGTGTGTGTGTATATATAATAAATATATAATTTATGTATTTTAGTTAATTTTGTCTATTAATTTTAGTTAAACAAAAATGCAACTAACTATACATTAAATAAATATAAATGTTATTTATGTATTAGTTTTTGTCATTTTTGTGCTTAGACTTATTTCAGTTTTAAGTTGTTTTTCAAATTCAGATTTATTTTAGTTAACCATATGATATTTTAAAATAATATCCGTTTTAGTCTATAGTTATTTTTAGTAGATAACAACCCTATTATGTGTATATCAACAGGCAGTGACTCTGATGCATCTGCATTAGCCATTTAAACATTAACTACAATAATATACTGGCTTATATGGCTAATATATTGCTGAAGTAAATGCAATGCTTTTTTAGTCTGTCCCATATACTGCTCACTTTTTATTCATTTCTAAATGTAATTCACATGAAATGCTGTTATGGGAAGGAGCTTAATAGTTGACCCAACTCTTCTAAGTGGGTTGACGCATAATTAATATATGTGAGTTGTACAACCTCAATAACATTTTTGTTTTTTTGCGTTCACTACAGTGCCTTCACCAGTCGAGCATCAGATTTGTCCAGCAGTTTGTGTTCTCATGAAACTTTCCTTTGATGAAGAGCACAGGCACGCGATGAATGAGCTTGGTAGGTTTTCCAAAATTATAAGTAAAACTCATCTTTCTATTTGTTCTCGTTAAACATTGAAAACCAAAAATGTGAATCTCATTGGGTGAATATTTCAATGCGTTGCTTCTGCAGGTGGTCTTCAGGCGATTGGAGAGCTGCTGCAGGTAGACTGTGAGATTTACGGTCTTACCAATGATCACTACAGTGTTACACTAAGACGATATGCTGGAATGGCTCTAACTAATCTAACCTTTGGAGATGTAGCAAACAAGGTGCGATATTTGTCTCAGCGTTGTCTCTCATCATTATTATTCAGTGTTTATTATAGCATTTAATTACTTATTTTACCCACAGGCTACACTTTGCTCAATGAAAGGTTGCATGAGGGCCATGGTAGCTCAATTGAAGTCAGAGAGTGAGGACCTACAGCAGGTATAATTGTTTGGAAATGCATGTCATAAATTTTATATTTAAATAATTGAAAAATAGCATATGCATAGTTGTGCATACCACCAAAAGGAAAGACATCTATCTAAAGTTATTGTACTAAGAAGCTTTATACTGCTTCAGGTAATTGCCAGTGTTTTGAGGAACCTATCATGGCGAGCTGACGTGAACAGTAAGAAGATCTTGCGAGAAGTTGGCAGTGTTCGAGCCCTAATGGAGTGTGCCTTAGAGGTTCAGAAGGTAAGAAGTATCTGCAACACTTTAATAATTTCTGTATGAATGCAAACGAACCGTTCAGTCATTAAAGAAATGGTCTTGTTATCTTACAGGAATCCACATTAAAAAGTGTCTTGAGTGCCCTTTGGAACTTATCAGCACATTGCACTGAAAACAAAGCTGATATTTGTACTGTTCCTGGAGCTTTGGCTTTTTTAGTGAGCACTCTAACATACAGAAGCCAAACCAACACCCTTGCCATAATAGAAAGTGGTGGTGGCATCTTGAGAAATGTGTCGAGCCTAATTGCCACAAATGAGGACCACAGGTAGAGCATGCATTATAAAAGTTGCATACACACTCACATTTTTTATATGTCCATGTGGAAACAAACCTTTTCCTCTTTTTTTTTTTTTTTTTTGCATTTCAGGCAAATATTAAGGGAAAACAGCTGTCTTCAGACTCTTCTTCAGCACCTTAAATCACACAGTCTGACGATAGTGAGCAATGCTTGCGGGACGCTGTGGAACCTCTCTGCTCGGAATGCAAAAGATCAAGAGGCATTATGGGATATGGGTGCAGTCAGTATGCTGAAGAACCTCATTCACTCCAAGCACAAGATGATAGCTATGGGAAGTGCCGCTGCTTTGAGAAACCTCATGGCCAATCGGCCTGCCAAGTATAAGGATGCCAACATCATGTCTCCTGGATCCAGCCTACCATCTCTGCATGTAAGAAAACAGAAAGCACTAATTGAAGAACTAGATGCACAGCACCTCTCTGAAACCTTCGATAACATTGACAACTTGAGCCCGAAAGCTTCCCATCGGGCCAAGCCAAGACATAAGCATAACGTCTACGGTGATTATGATAGTGTCTGTCGATCAGATGGCTATAACCCAAATGTAGTTGGTGTTCGGTCACCTTATATGAACACTCCAGTGCTCTCAAGCCCTTCATCTCGAGACAATAGAGGGAATGGAGAAAGTGTTCGAGCTGAGAGGGACCGAAGTCTAGATCGAGAGAGAAGGGGTTTCCATTCCGATGCAGAGGCTGCCAAACGAATGGTGCAGATTCCCACGACTGCAGCTCAAATTGCGGTTGTTATGGAGGAAGTGCAAAACATGCACTTAAGTATGGATGATAGAACCGCAGGATCCACACCAGACTCTCACGTAGTGCAAGACGACATGATCCGACGCCAAACTGCTGTTCATGGTCACCAAAATATGTACAGCTACAGCAAAACTGACCCTTCGGGCAGACCGTGCCCAATGCCCAAACTGGAGTACAGAGCTTCTAATGACAGTCTGAATAGTGTCAACAGCACTGATGGTTATGGAAAGAGAGGTCAAATGAAGCCCTCGGTGGATTCCTATTCAGAAGATGATGAAGGCAAATGTTGTGTCTACAGAAAATATCCTGCAGATCTTGCCCATAAAATACACAATGCGAATCACATGGAAGATGACAATGGAGATCTGGATACGCCTATTAACTACAGTTTGAAGTATTCTGATGAACAGCTTAACTCTGGTCGACAGAGCCCAAGCCAGAATGAAAGGTGGGCAAGGTCTAAGCTCCTTGATGATGAAATCAAACGACCAGATCAGAAACCACAAAGATCTCAAAGCCCAGGATATCCCATGTACACTGAAGCCAGCAGTGACGGAGAAGATAAACTAAAAAAGTACCAGCCCAGGTTTGTTCAACAGGACCTTCCTGGATTTAGGTCAAGGGGCTCAAATGAACAAATTAATAGTGGGTCAAGTCACGGACTTAACAAAAAGATCTCTCAGACTATCTGCACTGTTGATGATTATGCTGACGACAAACCAACAAACTACAGCGAGCGTTATTCAGAAGAAGAGCAGCTTGATGAGCAAACTCCAAACTACAGCATGGAATACAATGAGGATCACCATGTAGAACAGCCTATTGATTACAGTTTGAAGTACTCTGAAGCTTCCTCCAAGAAGGCCATGTTTAGTCATTCAAAGCCATCTTCTAACCAAGGTTCTGTCAAAGACCATTTAAGCCAGGATAGTTCCTCCTCTGTGGCATCTTTAAAGAACCAGGGTAGGCAAAAGCAGCTCCACCCTTCATCTGCTCAAAGCAGAGCAGGACCAACTAGAGCAGTTCACAAGAACTCAGCATGCAAGGCTCCCACAATAAATCAAGAAACATTACAGACGTATTGTGTGGAGGACACGCCCATTTGTTTCTCACGTGGTAGCTCTTTATCATCATTGTCCTCTGAGGAAGATGAAATGGAAAGCTGCAAGCGCAATGTTAACTCGGCCAATAATTACCCAACTCTGCCTATATCTGAAAAAGAGTCCACTAGTAACATTGCATCTGACCAACGCACATCTGAGAGCCAATCATCAGGCCATTATGTTCGCATCAAGCCTCCACGACATCACTTGGGACATGGAGATGCTTCCAGGCATCACAAAACAGTGGAATTTTCATCAGGTGCCAAGTCACCATCCAAAAGTGGAGCCCAGACACCCAAAAGTCCCCCTGAACATTATGTACAAGAGACTCCGCTCATGTTCAGCAGATGCACGTCCGTCAGCTCCCTTGACAGTTTTGAGAGTCATTCCATTGCAAGTTCTGTGCAGAGTGAGCCATGCAGTGGGATGGTAAGTGGGATTATCAGTCCGAGTGATCTGCCTGATAGCCCAGGACAAACAATGCCGCCAAGTCGCAGCAAGACGCCACCACCTCCACCACCACGATCCACATCAGTGAAACAAAAAGTTACTGTACCACCCCATTCTGAAAAACGTGATTTGCCTCCAAGACATGCAGTTGTAAATGCTGCTGTACAGAAAGTGCAGGTTTTACCAGATAATGATACACTTTTACATTTTGCCACAGAAAGCACTCCAGATGGCTTCTCTTGTGCTTCAAGCCTTAGTGCACTAAGTTTAGATGAGCCCTTTATTCAGAAAGATGTTGAGCTGAAGATAATGCCCCCAGTTCATGAGGATGACCATTGCAATGAAACAGAGCTTGAGACAGAAGACATTCAAGAACCCAAAGTTCAAGAGAAACCACCATCAACAACTGAACCTGGAAAAGACATCTTGGATGACTCGGATGATGATGATGACATAGAGATTCTTGAGGCTTGTATTAACTCAGCAATGCCAACAAAATCATCAAGAAAACCGAAAAAGCAATCACCCTCAAGCACCTCTAGAATACCACCACCTGTGGCTCGCAAGCCAAGTCAGCTCCCAGTTTATAAATTGTTGCCACCACAAAACCGAGGACAGCAGCAGAAGCATGTTCCCCTCGCACATTGTGAGGACATGCCCCGGGTGTACTGTGTGGAGGGAACACCAATCAACTTTTCCACAGCAACATCTCTCAGCGACCTCACAATTGACTCACCCCCGAATGAATTGGCGGGTGTTGAAAGTTCAGCTCCGTATTCAGAAACATCTGTTCAAAGACGAGACACTCTGCCAGAGGGTAAAAGTGCAGAGATTAAAGATACAGGTTTATCACCTCCCATGCAGTCAGCCCTGGCTGAGAATGAAGGGGACGATATTCTTGCAGAGTGCATCAATTTGGCAATGCCCAAAAGCAAAATTCACAAACCATTTAGAGTGCAGAAGATGCCTGAACAGGGTCAGCATCCATCCACCGCTACTGGTAACCTAGTTCAGCAGGACTTGGAAAAGAAAAAGCCAACTTCTCCTGTAAAACCTATGCCGCAAAGCAGTGAGTACAGAGCAAGGATGCTCAAACGGCCAGAGGCTCCAAATAGCTTGTCAGAAGCATCATCATATCCAGATAAAAACAAAGAATCAGAAAAGCAAGAGCCAAAAGTTGTCACAAGAGAGTTCGCTGATAAGCCTGCTAATCCCGAGGTTAGAACACGTCCTGGGTTTGCCTTTGATTCTCCGCATCATTACACACCAATTGAGGGCACACCTTATTGCTTCTCTCGTAATGATTCACTGAGTTCGCTTGACTTTGAGGATGATGATCTTGACTTGTCTAAAGAAAAAGCTGAGCTGCGAAAAGATAAAGAGCAAAGAAAAGTTCCCCCTTTGAAGTGCAGTGTGGAACATCCAGTAAACGCCAACAGAGTATCTGCATTTCAGGCAGCTCCAACAAAACCCCTTCAAAAACCAGGAGGTTTTCCACAAGCACCCAAAGAAAATACAGTGGCTGTGTGCGATGAGAAGCAGAAGTTTTCCATTGAAGACACACCTGTATGTTTTTCACGAAACTCATCCCTTAGCTCATTAAGTGACATTGACCAAGAAAACAACAACAAAGATTGCTCACACAAAGACGATGCAACTCAGATGGAAGTGCCCAGGCCACAAGCCTCTGGTTATGCACCAAAGGCCTTTCACGTTGAGGACACCCCTGTGTGCTTCTCTAGAAATAGTTCCCTTAGCTCTCTCAGTATTGATTCTGAAGATGACCTTCTCCAAGAATGCATCAGTTCTGCAATGCCAAAGAAAAAGAAACAGCAACCAAGAAGTAAGACTGAGGATCCAGGGGTTAAGGAAGAAAAGAGCATGTTGGCTGATGGTATTTTAGCAGAGGAACCAGATCTGATATTAGATCTCACAGACACACATAGCCCTATTTCAGAGCAAGCATTATCACCAGATTCTGAATCATTTGATTGGAAAGCCATTCAAGAGGGTGCCAATTCCATAGTTAGCAGTCTTCATCAGGCTGCAGCGAGTCTCTCCAGACAAGGTTCCTCTGATTCAGACTCTATTCTATCTCTCAAATCAGGCATTTCCATTGGATCACCCTTTCACTTTCCTTTAAATCAGGAGGACAATAAGCCTGCTGCAAATAAAGGGCCAAGAATACTAAAACCTGGTGAGAAAAGCACTTCAGAGTCCAAAAAGAAAGATGAAGAAACTAAGAGCTTGAAAGGAGGTAAGAAAGTGTATAAAAGTCTAATCACAGGAAAGCCTCGACCAAGTCTTGAAAGCATGACCTCTCAGCACAGACAAGCTCAAGCTCCTGTGATCTCCAGAGGGAGGACAATGATTCATGTTCCTGGTGTGAGGAGCAGCTCTCCTAGCACCAGTCCCGTACCGAAAAAACCCCCTCCACGTGGCCAAATGTCAAAACCACCATGCCAAGCACCTGGTCCTGGAAACTCTCCAAGAACCATCAAAATCCCAGCAAGTTCTGAACCTAGTCCTGCCAGGGACGCTGCATCATCTCAAGGAGGGTCAAGTAAAGGTTCCTCTCGATCTGGGTCTAGAGATTCTACTCCTTCTAGACCAGTTCAGCAGTCTCTAACGAGGCCCATGCAGTCCCCTGGTCGTGCCTCAGTTTCACCTGGTAGGAATGGTTTGAGCCCATCCAGTAAATTATCCCAGCTGCCTCGCACCGCCTCCCCCAGTGCTGCTTCAACAAAATCTTCGGGATCCGGACGCATGGCCTACACTTCTCCAGGGAGGCAACTGAGCCAGCAAACACCAACGAAGCAGAGTGGCTTGCCTAGAAGTACCAGTGGAATTCCTAGAAGTGAATCTGCCTCGAAAAGTCTAAGCCAGTGCGGCGCCTCGGGTACTTCAAAGAAGGCAGAGTTGTCCAGAATGTCATCTACCAAATCCAGTGGGAGTGAGTCTGATCGGTCTGAGAAGCCTGGACTTGTTCGTCAGTCAACATTCATCAAAGAAGCACCTAGTCCAACACTAAAAAGGAAATTAGAAGAGTCTGCATCTTTCGAGTCCTTGTCTCCTTCGTCTACAAGCCAGTCACAGACTCCAGTATCTAGTCCATCCTTACCAGATATGTCACTTAGTCTACCCTACCAGGGAAGTGGTTGGAGAAAGTCTCCTCATGGTCAGAACACTGCAGAGAATGGTGATTCTAAGTCACTCCGAAGGCATGATATCTCCCGATCCCATTCAGAAAGCCCTTCCAGGCTCCCGATCAACAGGACAGGGACATGGAAAAGGGAGCACAGCAAACATTCCTCATCTCTCCCGAGAGTAGGCACTTGGAAAAGAACCGGCAGCAGCTCTTCCATTCTCTCTGCTTCGTCTGAGTCCAGTGAAAAGGGTAGAAGCGAGGATGAGCGGCAAACTACTAATCCTCCTCAAAAATCAGGCAAAGAGGGGGGCCTGGAACGCAAAGGAACGTGGAGGAAAATGAAAGAGAGCGAAAGCTCATATGCACCTTCTATGACCTTAGACTTGCCAGATCTAACTGGTGATGCTGCTCATTCATTGGGTGCTGCTTTGTCCAAGACAGAAGATGTCTGGGTGAGAATTGAAGACTGTCCCATAAACAATCCAAGGTCTAGTAAATCACCCACAGCAAACACACCTCCCGTTATCGACAGTCAGTCAAGCAAAGGGCTACCTTGTGACAGGGACTCAAGCGAGACGCACGCAAAACAGCTGCTAGCAAGTGAAAATTCTGCTATGGGCCACCTGGGTTCAGAAACAAATCTGAATTTACTCCGGAGTAGCGAGTCTCTTGATAAAAAAGTTGCTGACATTAAGCCTGCGCTAAGCAACCCAAACATTGGCACAGAGGTTCATGAATTTCCAGTTGCTGAGCGCACACCATTTAGCTCAACTAACTCCAGCAAACACAGCTCCCCCAGTGGTGCTGTGGCTGCTAGGGTAAGTCCTTTTAATTACACACCAAGCCCCAGAAAGAGTAGCGCCGATGGCACAACTCCAAGACCATCCCAGATCCCAACACCTATTACAAGCAATGCAAAAAAGAGAGACACTAAAGGAGACACGACTGAAAGTGGGTCTTATATCGTCACTTCTGTCTAAATTTGGACTTTTCTCACAAACTTTTATGGCAACAGCCAGAAAACACTTATTTCAAATTCTGGCCTTGCTTATAATTTGTGTTATTGTGGAGAAACCTCTGTGGAGGCCACTTTCTTAGAATTTGTTGTTGTTGCACCCTCGATTAAGAAACTTATTCTTGCTGGTTGATTGCTGTTCAAGCTAATTTTGGTTTCAAAGTCGGAGAAGCAGCAGTAGGGAGGCAAAGATGTTTGACTATTTGTACTGTACAGATTTGATTATGTATATATTTAATTTAACCACACATCAGATTCCTGTATTTACTTTGACTTGACAAGAATATTCACTAATGGTGGACTATTTGGAATGCTGTTCAACTTCTGGTGGAATTCAATACTAATGCAGTTTTTTGTTTTTGTAGAACAAACTGTAAACCTGTATTAATTCAAATGTTAAACTCATTCTTACTGTTGCATATTGTATGTTACATACTGAATTTTCTCCTTGCATGAACCGATTCAGTGGTATGGTATTTCCTATAAAGATAAACATTTCTGTGGACATATGACCTGTACTGATAGCTGTAGTGTAACATTTTACACTTTTGTGTGTGCGCTTTCGAAAGCGAGAAATAATCCTCAAAACTCTTGAATGATGTTGATGGTTGACATAGATTATATATAAAAAACATAGTTCCATTGCTCTGCTGTTTGTGTATAGTTGTTGCCAGACGAAGGGAGTGTCTTTTCAATGAAACAAAAGTCTTGGAAGGACTGAAGTTATGTTTGATAATTAAATTATTCCTGTAGGTTTTGGTGTTGGTTCCTTTTTAAAAGCTCATTTGCTTCCCCTTTTATTTAGTACTTAAGCACATAATTAGACTCGACTGTTTTGCCAAAACCATGGTGTAAATAATTACATTTTATTTGAGTTTTTTTTATTTTTATTTTTCTCATGCAATAAAGTGGGCAAATCAATGTTTACAAAATATTTCCAATAAAAAATATTAAATTACTCAGATTGTATCATTTTTTTGTTACTATGGCTCTGAACTAAAACTCAAACTCTTAAGCAAAAAATAAAAAAGGGAATTCCAAGAAGAAATAAATTACTTAAAGACTTATCTAAATTGAGGTAAAGAATTTTTAACTCCTGGGTTAATGTAAACCAATTTCTCATCCAATTTTGTTAAATAAATAAATATCTAAGTTCCTTTATGATTCACATGTTGTCAGCTCTCAGGAATGCAGCACTCGCCAACAGTGAGGAATGTTATCAGCCATCATCTTGTAAAGGCACGTAGACACATTATAATGCTACTGCCATATAAAAGTATATTAAGTTCACAGTTCATTTCAGGGCTGTCTGGTGTTGACAGCTTTTTTCACAGCAGCCCTGGTCATGCTTCTTTTGCACTTGTACCAAGTTGTGAACAATTTGTGCTTTACCGGTTGTAGTGGTCTCACTGAATGTAAGAGATTGCATGAGCAAAAGTGTTCTCAGAACTGTGCAACAAGAACAGCACTGACCCCAACCCTCAATACTGAAAATGAAATTTTCTTTAAAAGGAAATTTATTCCTGCAATCACCCTAAGAGTTCTTTGTAGTGGTTTCAAGAAATCAGTAGAACGTCCTCCCATTTCCTGTGGTTCCGCCTTCAAGTGGCAAGCGGGGTAAGTATCGCCAGTTAGTACAGAGCAGCTGTTGAGGTGAGTGTGAGACATTTATATCCCATCTGTAAACCTCAAATTTGATTCAAACCACTTAAGTGGACTGCGTTATAGATATATTTAAATATTTAATTCGATATAAAATGTATAGTTTAAGATTAACTTAACAGAATCTGTAAAGTGAAATAAATGACACTGATAATTTGTGATAGCCTATATTTACAGGATAAACAGCGCTTTGGACGGCAGTAAATCAAGCAAAATGAACCAGACGGCTTTAGACGATTACCTCAATGATTCCTCATATGATGGTTCATGGTTTTATAATGGAAGTGAGACAGACCCTGGGTCTCCAGAGACTAAAGAGTGTATGAAGATGCTTTCTCTGGTCATCTACTTCCTGACGTTTCTCCTCGGGGTTCCTGGAAACATGTTTGTTATGTACATCGCTGGAATGAAGATGAAGAGGACTGTTAATACAATGTGGTTTCTCAATCTTGCAAGTGCCGATCTTTTGTGCTGCCTTTCTATACCGTTCAGCGTGGCGGAGATCCTCCTTGAGCATCACTGGCCATACGGATCCGTCATGTGCAAGATTCTCCCCTCTGTTATAGTCATCAACATGTTTGCCAGCGTTTTCACGCTGAACTTGATCAGTCTGGATCGGTTCGCTCAGGTGGTAACGCCAGTTTGGGCTCAAAATCATCGTACCTTGCTGCTGGCGAGACTGTCCTGTGCAGCAGCCTGGGTCTTGGCTTTGGCGCTCAGTTTGCCCTTTATGTTATTAAGACATACTGTCCCTTATGAGGAATTTAACATGACGATTTGCACTTTTCATGCTGATGAAGAAGACGATTCCAGCCGTGCAACATCTGGAAGGTTGAGTGTCATCAGATTTGTGTTTGGTTTTTTGGTTCCTCTCATATGCATCACAGCATGCTACGGCTTCATCGCACGCAAGTTAGGCAGGAGTCATTTTCACTCTGGACGAGCGTTTCGCATCATGATGGCTGTCATCGTGGCGTTTTTTCTCTGCTGGCTGCCGTATCACACAGTAGATTTGATAATAATGTATGGAGAGAAATCCAGTGTTTATGTGGCTCGAGCAGTCGATCCGTTGGCCATCTCTTTGGCGTATGTCAACAGCTGTCTGAACCCCATTCTGTATGTCTTTATGGGGCAGGATTTCAAAAGTAAGGTTAAACTTTCTCTAAGACGTGTTTTTGAAAGAGCTTTCTCTGAGGAGGGAACACAAGCGTCACGATCCACACAGTCTCAGCAAATGCACTCACTTCAGTGAAGAGTTCAGGTCATTTTTGCATTATTTTCTAAACCCAATACACCTGTGAAGCGTCTTGACAAAAATATTTCATACAAAAACTGAAACTTAAGATATGCAAAACAGCTTGCTTTAGCACTTTAAAATAGGAAGTGTCCATTCTAGTTTCTTCTTCGTCAGTTAGTTAAGTGCATCTAAAATGATCTGTTCTTAAACTTTTGCAATAAAACATAGATATCATATTGTTTAATGTCACAATAAGTAATTCCTAAGTATTAAGCAGTGCTCAGTTTCTGTTAAATTTTTCCTGGTTTTTATTGAGTTTTTGTGAACTTGTTCATGACAAAGCAATTTCTTGTGTACCGAAAGCTAACAGATTACTGTGTGTAATACTAATGCTATTTTTAGGCAGATGCTGCAAGTTTTGAGGAAGTTAATGGTGTGTCTTTTGATGGGATGTGGCCTCATCATGAATGTTGTCTTTAATACAATATACTACATATTGCAAAGAATAGCTACTGCTACACTGTTACTGTGTCTAGATATTAATATTTAACCATTTATGACAATGTCTTCAATCATTTTATATTTTTGCTATAATATTGTTTTCCACTGTTATTTCATGATCATTAAACATTCAAAATGACTTTTTATTTGGACAAAACGTTTATTACATTTGCGCTTTATGGACTGTTTGATTTGGAATAATCTGCGGCGTCTTTCTTTGGCCAAATATTTAACAAGGCCAAACTGTAGGCCGATCATTGTCTCAGTCAAATATTTTATCTTCTTGCCTTTCAGATGTCTCTCCTGTAGCTATCACTTCACACGCTCTTCTCACGTAATAAAACTAGGCTATTTAAACCCAAATGATATTTTATGTTAATTAATGTTAATTAGTATTTTGGTGAAAATGACAGATTGACTCTCGTTTCTTCAATAAAAGCTAGGCCTACTTTTACGTTAACATCTGTTGTATTAGCCTGGTCTCTACAATCGAGTGAAGCTTGATTTGAGCTTGTATGCCCTGGTAAATACATATTAAACAAGAGATGACTCGGATTCATTTCTTAATTCCTATTCTATCAGGATTACGGTGTTGTATCAAGTTTAATGCATTCTTGGTAAAATGTGCATCTGGTGATAAACGTTGTCAGTTTGAAGTCATTTCTCATGATGTGGTGATTAGAGGGAAATGACTGAGATAATGAGATAATACGCTCAAATGTAGCAGAGATCAAAGATTAAAAAAGTGCGCATTGTCTCATGAGTCAGTGGTCTGAGCAGCA
The DNA here is from genome assembly GCA_032361145.1 of Enteromius fasciolatus. Taxonomy (NCBI): domain Eukaryota; kingdom Metazoa; phylum Chordata; class Actinopteri; order Cypriniformes; family Cyprinidae; genus Enteromius; species Enteromius fasciolatus. Next base: position 16,246,182 of record JAUMHR010000059.1, on the reverse strand, counting down.
AGTTACAATCAAGTAAAATGTTGTTTATAAAACAATAATATGGAAAACAGAGCAGAAAAGCAGCATACTGATATAATAGCCGCAGACTAGTAACAGAACTAACTTTACCCTGCACTGACGTCATTTACGATTTTTGTGAAAACACGATTTTTCCTCACCTCAGAAATTCATGCCATTCCTGGCAGAGTTGTGCACGCTCATTACATTACATTACATTAGTAAATGCAAAAAAGCTTGTGAAAACTATCTTATATTAACTAACTCAATTTTTCATGAAACTGGACGTTCCACCCAATCAACAAGAACTCCACTGTGACCTTTTGGATTCCTTTGAGTTTCATTATTCACCGAACGGTCAGTAGTTTGCATCACTCCATTCGACAAGACTTTAAGAAGAGAAGCTTAGAGTTTAGATTTTAGAATGCATTTTTGTTGACTTTTCTCTTTTTTTTTTAAGAAAACCATTATCTCAGTATTTTCTGCTTTAAACATGTTCCTCTTTTTACTGCATGTAAGAGGGTGTTACTACACTTTCTCAGCAGTAATCCTGAGATAGTTTAGTTGAATCACGATGTGTGTTTGGCTAATCAACCTGCAACTGGTCACCATTTCTTTTAAGTTCATTTAAATCACAATTGTGCCGTCTCTAGTTAATTTAAATGGCCCTGCAGTGTAAAAGCACCACACACAGTTTTTGAATTATGTGAGCTCATAAACGCATAATAGGCTAAACAGGTGTTGGTTATGGGTTTAAGCATGTCAGATCACAGGATATGCCTGCTTCCCACAATTAAAACTATGCATAAATAGTTTGAGAGGACTTGATTATAATCGCTGTTTTAAATTGAGACAAATAGACCTGATCCGTTGTTCTAGCCTAAGAGTGCCCACAATGACAACATAAGGTGTTCACAGCTAACTTTGAAAACAGCAGCACAGGTTTGGATCAGTGTTGTTTTCGTCAACGATGACGAAATCATTTCATTGACGCCACTTTTTTTCATTACGATAACGAGACGGTGACGAGATAAACACTTCTCTTTGATGACTAAAACATGACGAGACCTGTGTGAGTTTTCGTTGACGAGACGAGAATGGACGAAAATGTTAGTGGGTTAAAATGCATGACATTTCTGCTTATTG